>BGPR01016358.1:23819-34387 GCA_013235015.1 Araneus ventricosus | reverse complement strand
TACATTTATCACATCCATCCAATATTTTCATAAAAATAATATCACGGTTTATTCGTAGAACCTTAAGCACCTCAATTAAATTTTTGCCAATATTCCTCTTACGACGCGAGTGTATCTGAAACACATTAATCACCATGGTGATCAGGCATGGCGATCAAATAGTGTTTCCGGAATTTCAGAGGATTCCTGATTGGCTGACCGGTCAAGCCATCAGTCATCCTTTGATTAGAAAATTTGAAAAGAAGGAAAGGTTAATTTTAACCTTTCTTTTAAGATTAATTTAATCTATCGAAAAAAAATCAGAAAATTCTGAGAGAATTAAAATACTTCGGATTCAGCATTTTAAACATAGGATAGCAAGATTTTGAATTTTAACTTATCAGTAAAAGCTAAATTTCAAAAATTTGTAAATGGATGCGATAAATGGGAAATATCTATTGACTTATATACAACTAGAAAAAAAATACTATGGAATATGTTTCGAGTTAAAAAGTAAGGCACCAGTTAATTCAGTTGCAATCCAACACTACAGTGGTTCATATTTAGAACACCCTCATTTCATTTAATTTTTAATAATGAATACTTGATTTATAGAATTATTTACTAAGTTTTTTACAAGAAAAAAGCCTTTATTGAAGAAATCTTCAATCAAAATTAAGTTAGAAATTCATTAAAGATTTTCCTGCAAAACTTACACTCACTAATATACATTTACACAACTTTTATTGAAAAATTAAAACTCGAGAAGTGTCGGATTAACATCTATGAATATAGAAACGAGAAACGTGCCTTAACAATAGAAAATAGATGCCCTTGAATGTCTAAAAAGACACTTGCAAGACTTACCAAGTCTTTTACAAGGAAAAAATCTTTAATGAAGAAATTTTCATTTAAGATTAAGTTAGAAATTCATTAAAAATCTTCCTGTAAAACTTATTCACGTGAATATACATTTACACAACTTTTATCGAAAAATTAAAAGATCAGTGTCGGATTAACATATCTATGAGAATAGAAACGTGCTTTAACAATAGAAAATAGATGTCCTAGAATGTCTGAAAAAAGACACTTTCAAGACATTTTAGAACATCTTGAGGAACACGAGTTCATAAAAGGTGAAATACAGTAAAATGAATTTTCAACTATAGATTTGTAAAAAAATTTACATTAACATTACATAACTATTGCAAAATTGACAACATTTAACCCCTTAACTGATTATCCCGAGTTTACTCGTGCATCGAATTATGGCATTTTTACACTCATAATCTGAAATTACGTCATTCGTAGACGTTATAATTCGACAAAAAAGTGAAGAGTAACTCATTAACATCTCAAGTATTCTATGGACTTTTAATTGAATCAATACGACAACACATTCCCAAAACAGAATGTGTCATAATTAAACAGTAAAGAAAACTAATTAAGGGGTTAATGAATAACATTTAAAGTAAACTCCAGATTGACTCGTAACTTGTATATTAACAAATGCTAAATACACTCCTTTATTAATTGAACACTTACTTAACTTGACATGTTTCATGTTTTAAAGATGCAATTTTTGAATCGATTTTGCACCCACTTAGTGATGTGCTATAGGATTGAAATTTTGCACATTTGTGAATTTTCGATGACAATACATTTTAATATTTCCAGATCTTAATTATTAAATTAAATTTCGATAACGTACCAGTGGCGCTACCTGATAGCGAGGCTGAGAAACAACAGAACTGAGATCAAGATTAAAATGGAGGCAATAATTTTAAAAAATTCAGCTGTTTAGTGCACTAATAAAAGAGTGTTTTTATAAATTCAATTAAGTTTATTTAATTTCACATGTTTCTTGTTCGTAAAGTTGAAATTTGTAAACAATTTTCACTCACTTTCTAAATGTACTAGAATTTTTACATTTTCTACATTTGCGAGTCCCCGATGACAATATTTTGATATTTTCATATCTTGATTATTAATCGATTAATTTAACTAAATTTTAATTCTATACAAGCGGCGCCATCTGGTAGTGAATGACAAAAATGATTTCAAGATTCCATAATAAATATAATAATGAATTATAAATCAAATACTAAAAATTAGAAAATAATTAACATTCTGTTTTAGTACACTTATAAAATTGCGTTTTCAAAAACTGCATTAAATTTATTCTTGATTAATATCAAATAATTCGTCTGGACGCAGATGCTGATTAAATTGTTTGTAACAAATAAGAAACTGCACGACGATTATCGGCAACGAAACATTTTCAACTCTATTTTATCAAACACAATTTTCTTGATATTAAGTTAATTTCCAAGTCATCTTCATTAACATCAGAAATATTTAATTTTGCCATCAAAAATTCATCAGTGAAAACAAAATCAAATATTCTTTAAGGGGAGTCGGTACCCGATATACTTTCAAAAATTCGAATTTTTTTATTTTTATATATTTGAAATCTCCATTTCATGACCTTTCCAACGATATTTTTTTGCTCGTATTCATATTAGAAGCAAGTTAAAATAAAGTTTTTAAAAAATGTAAACAGATTAAAGTAATACAAGATTTTAACCTTTAACTTGAATATTACGTTATTGAAATGTGGCATTTTTGAAACTGCGTGCACCTTTTTCTCAAAATCTACTTATATATGCTCTTGAAATTTTTACCACCTATTCTAAACATATAAGTGTATATACTGATGTGAAACTTTCTGATATTCCAGAAATATTTCTTAATAGTGCTGATCTCGTGTTAGAAAACGGCATATTTTGAAAAATTCCTAGTGACATTCAGTTAAAATTTTTAAAGAAACGCCAAGCGGTATTTATGTAAGAATTTCACCTCAGAATAGAGATAAACGTCTACTTAAACTGTATAAAAAATTTTCAAAAATGCATCTAAGATTGAGAAAAGGTTCATAGAAAATGGACAATTTAACATTGGCGGTATAGGGGATACAGACTCCCCCTAAGGATATCATTAAGGCATCAAGACAAAATTACATACTGCCCTGTAAAAACACAATCCTGAGTATTTATTTAATACCATAAAGCTCTCGAATTTCTATGCCGTCAAAATCTTGAAACAATCTTGAAGGTGGACCCTCACTGAAAACTTCGTACTTAAAACGAGCTTAACGAATTGAAACGAGTTTTAAAGTTTGAGATCTCCGAAATCAATCGATTTGGGATCCTTTTAACATTCAAATTGTTATATCTAAGAACGATTTGCACATAAGTCCTTAATAATGATAAAGCCAAGACATTATATTTAAGATTTTCAGCACTTCGGGAAAGACAGCAATTAGTCTCTGAAAACGGTCTGAAATTGAAGCATCGTGGCAACCCAGATTAATGGCACTACTTTAGACGACTTTGAAATTAAATATTGATTGCAATGCTATCAAGTCAAAGGTATATACTGCTCTGTAAAACATATAATTTTCAATATTCATGTAATGTCACAAGCACTTAAAAATTTCTTTAATACACAATATTAAAATAAATCGTTCGCAACATCAGACATTTTGAGAACATTTTCAAGAACTATTCAATTTCCTTTGTCTCTGACACATACACACACAGCAAACTTTCAAAGAAGTGTTGCTTCCTTAAACAAGCTTTCATAAATTAATTGTAGATAAAACGGAATATTACAATCATTTATCACAAATATCATCTACGATATGCTGAAGCTTGTTAAAAAGACGAACAATATTGTTCATTGGTAATGGTCGTTCCATGTTCAAGAAAGTCTGAAAATAACTCGCCCGCGATTCCGAAAGAATGTCACCATCAGTTTGTTGCATAACCGTTCACAATGTCAGACATTCCGAGAACACTTTCAAGAAATACTCAATGTCCTTGGTCTCCGAAACAGAGAAACTTTCAAAGAAGTGTTGCTTTCTAAACCAAAGTTCCCATTAAATGATTGCAGACAACATGGGTTATTACAATCATCTCCATCTACATATTCCTTTTACGTTGTTGATTTCTCAGCATCAAACGAGTTTAATATTACATGTTCAGCTTGATAAAATACCAGAAGTGGTGCAAGCTGTCATACTCCGTAGATCTACGTACTTTTGTCAGTTTTGTATTGGTCCAGACTTCCAAGAGATGCTTGACGACGGTTCGATATGAAATCCTTCCGACCGTGGAAAAAAGATCTAGCTCATCGCCGCATCACAGAATGAGATCTGTAAAAAACGACGAGACAAACATGTGAATTACTAGAAAGCAGACACATCTATTGCATAGTTTTCCAAAACACTGCAAAGCTTTAAGTCCATACTGTTAAATAATCTATGTTAGACACTCGGATACCTTTTGAAATAGGATTTCGTTTAAATAATTCGCTTCAGTGTTAAACACCAAACATACCGGCACTTATGTGCCTATCCGTACCGCAATAGGTCAAAGTAACCGAACAGGTTTTGAGATAAAACTTTATTTTTACTGATTGAATGTAAAAGATATTGATTTTGGTAATTCAACAAAATTTTATTTTGCCCATTTCTGTAAAGTTATCTCTTCACAGACAGATAAAACGCGCCTTTTGGTGTTGTGCTCGTGCTTTTGGCGATGTTGACGAATAAGAAGAAGTTTATTCAAACGCGGAAATATTTTCCCACCTTCTGTTGCCTTTAATCTAACGCTGTCACCTTAAAGGTTATCGAGATGTTTTTTTGTCAAGTAACTATGGTAACAGTAACATTAAATATAGCTTCCATGACTTGTTCCGAATTCGAATTTTGAAATGTTCGAAGTTATTTTAAAAACAGAAACTACCTACTCCCAAGTTAAATTGTCCAATTTCCCGATTTTTCAAAAGTCTGTTTTTGCTTTTTCAATGAAGGAATCCTCATTTATTTCGAAATACTGTTCAGCAACAGATTCCGAGACTACCACTTTCGGACGATTTTACACCGCAAAGGGGTGTCAGGCAATGAGTCATATCAACGCGTTTCCGGAGTTCTTTGTTAGATCACGCTCAGTAAAATGTAAATATCATCCTTCCATTCTTCACTTTCCCCTATTTTGATGAAAATAACTCCGCCCGGCGCATGCGCAAAAGCGCGGAGGGTTCCCGAAGCCGTTGCTAAACAATATAACAGACGAATCGAGCCTAAAACATTATCCTGCTACGGATACTTCGAACTGGAGGTTCGAATTCGAGTTACCGTCTTCCTAGGCGGACATAATGTGGAATGTGTATGCAACATACAGTCGGACCTCTATTTAACGAAGTCGCTAAATCCCGAAAAAAGGTTCGTTATATGGAAAATTCGTTAAATAGAGATTCACCTTTTAAAATACTTTAAACTACACAAAACAGATTTTAAATTCATAAACACTAAATATTATTAAAAAAGTAATTAATCACACCTTTATTTTGTAAATTAATATCTATTTGTTTTATATATATTTTACCCATCAAAAAGAAATCTGCGAAGAAAACAAAACATTGTCCGGGAATACACTATTTTCAATTAAAAAATAATTTTATATTAAAATTAATGAATTTTAGTGTTTCATCATACGAAGGTTTGTTGATTTCTGCATCACGATCATTTCCATCTTCATTATCTTCGTCTTCATCGCAATTCTTTGGTGTATTGTTTTTATTTTTCACACTGTCCACTTTAAAACTGCTTCATACACATCTTCATAGACACATGCTTTTAAACGTTTTGAACAAGAATTCGATGAATCAATTTTGTATCTTATCACGATTTTTTTTATTATGGTTGACAAGCTGTTTGGAGGAATACCAAATTTTAAAGCAATATCCTTTTTTTTCAAGCCTTTATCCACTTCATGAAGAATTAAATTTTTTTCTGTGATGCTCAAGAACTTTCGATTTGACATTTTCCAGCTTCAAGGTCATTGGTCACCATAAAATGTGTTAAAAGAAAGAATAAGTTTGAAATGTTTTGAAATATTTTGAGGAATAGGGAGGAAAAAAATATTGGATCACAAGAAAAAGTTCGTTAAATAGAGAATGCACTTCGCTATTCGGAGGTTATTTTAAGAAAGAAATTCGCAAAATGTTCTTGGTTCCAAGAAAAAGTTCGCAAAATAGAGGTTCGTTAAATGGAGGTACGACTGTATTTTCTAATCCTGTAACCTCATAAGGCAAAATATCCTGTCGTAGTAAATAACGGTGGCTTACATGTTTTATTAGAACAAACAAAAGAAAAGCAAATAAATGAATATTTTCTTGATGCAATATCCACTTTTTACATAAATTGTGCCGAAACTAGGCGACATCCTTAAAACTACATTGTGAAAACAATGAACACGATAAGAATTCGAAAACTTGATTGTGAACAAAGTGTCACATGTAATTAAAATAAAACAAAAGTGAAATTCATATTGAAAAATTAATTGCATATGCTTAATATAAAAAGTCAACTGTGAAAAAGTGATAACATTATATGCGAATTTTCTAATCAGACGTCTATAATCGGTCATTTTGACCGGTTATGGTACGTTTCATGTTAATTTTAACCCTTTGCACTCGGGAAAGTGTGGGATAGTTTTCAACATCTTGCAGGACACTGACAACTCAACTATGAAGCTAATCCAGACTTAATGTTTATGTTTTCTTAAAAAATGTTGATTCATGATCTGATGTGTAATCGAGATGTGATATTTTTTTCTTTATATTTATTTATGCCTTAAAATATATTCAACCCAGAGAAAAGATGCCTTCTACGATTTATATTTAATATTCACGCTAACAGAAAGTAATTAGATGCATAATTATTCATCGATTTAAAAGAACTCACATTGCTTTGGAACGTAAAAAAGTTTGTGCAGTGTAAGTTCATTTTTCCTGAAAAATTATTCTACAACTTTGTAGGTAGTTTTTGAACCGTAAAAATCAAGAAATATCAAAATGATGCACCCTCTAGAATGGCGACAGAGTCGCCTCTCAAGTACAAAGGGAAGAAACTCTTTGAAGCATGGTGGGTTTTCTGAACCACTCTGAATGGTGCATCTTTTACGCATTCTTGATGAATATCGCTAATAATAAAAACCATATACAGTATACTCTCCATTATCCGTGCGCAGATTATCCATGCTCATTCCGGACTCGCAAAAAATATAAACATTTTCACGTTTATCATGCATGTAAAATCGATGTTGATGTTCGATTGAGATTCATTCCGTGAACCTAGCGAGCCGTGACGGCGGAGGCTAGAGAATAGATTTTTTTTCCTTCCTCCACGTGCAATCTCTACCGGTTCAACCCCTAATTTTCCGAGAAATGAATCATCCGCTTCCTGCTAGCTCGTTCTCGTACGAGCACACTTCTCCCTGACACGTCATTCTTCAACTTTTTCGTCTTCTCTCACTTTCGCACGTGTTCCTTCAGTTTTTGCGTCTTGTTTATCGTCAGTTAGTGTAGCGTGAGATTTTTTACTGGTAAAAATGAGTGGTGCGAGACGAAAACGAAACGTTTTAAATGTTAAACAAAAATTAGAAATCCTTCAAAAACTTGATAATGGAGAATCAGCTAGTACCGATTCAGAAGATGAAGAAGGGAAATGCAATTTCTCATTCTGCTGCTCTACAATCTGTGGAAACTTTGTTAGATTATACGAGACAAAGAGGATTTGATTACGGTGACATTACTGCGGTTCTTAAAATATGTGTCGATATACGACAAGAGATGAACAAACAGCAGAAGCAAAGACGCATGACAGATTTTTTAAAGCAGAAAATGTTAAAAGGAAAATTCCTAGTTTGATGTTATGCAGCATGCAAATGAAATTAAATTTTATATTTTTGTACAGATGTTGATTTTTTCTTTAATAAAAAGGAGTTTTCGGATTATCCGTGTTTTTCTATTGTCCGTGCGACCTTTCCCGGTGATTAACCCGGATTATCGGGAGTGCACTGTAATAGCAAAAACACAGAGATTAATTTTTAGGAATTGAAACAAATTAATAACATTTTTCAGCTTCCTAAAGCTCTAAATCAATTCTTACACGTGTATAATTATGCATCTTATAATCTTTCGTGCCCCAAAGAGTTAGCAAACGGAACTAAATACAACAAAAGTTTCCCTTTAGACTAGGAATGCTTTTTCTTCACCCTATCGCTTTCAAATGAAATATTAATCAGGAATTAAAATAATAGTTCAGCCAACTTACTAGACTTGGGAGACATCGATGCCATCTATCGTCCAAAAAATCACCTTTGCAGCAAGGATGGATCAAAGTTCGGTCTAGAGCTGACATGGCCTCCACTTCTACGGGTGAATAATGATGACAAATAGCTGACAAAGTAATGGCTTCGATTATCTTCCTCGCTGTTTTGTCGTCGGCTCAATCAAAATGAACTCTTATTCTCAACTGTCTTCTTGAAATTACGTTACGAAATTCCATTATAGATGCCTCGCTACTCAAATCTCCTTAATTGAAGTGCACCAAAAAACTGACTTTCTAGAATACAGTAAAATCAGGATCAGATTCCAAACTTGTTGCAGATAATCAAAAATTCTACATGACGTTGAGTGTTACAAGCAGATCGAAAGACGGTGGTCAAGGGAAATTCGAACTTAACTTCAGAATACAATTAATGAAACGATAATGGAAAGAACGCCAACTTTTCTCGGGGATGTTCGTAGCAAGGTTACGGATTTCACAAAATGAATCCAACGCCAGCAAAATATAAAATTTTCATCAATTGTTCCGATTTCCAACTCGTGTATTCATAACTAATAAGAATATGAAGAAAGGATTTGAAGAGTCCCTATAAATCGGCACAACATGATCAGTCGGATTTTAAATCTTCTTGAATCATCTTATTCACTTTTTACCATTAAAATAGCACTTGCTTTTATTCATAGTTTGAATTTATTGGACAAGATGAAATTCCTACATTTGATCACTTCTAACAACAAGACTTCAACAGTCACTCCACAACATTCTTTCAAGGAGCGTAATAATTCTCTTAAAATATTGCAGCTCGATATTGTGTTTCTTTCTCGATTGGAACCTTCATAGTCTCTCTACGGTAAGATTTGGCTATGGCAAGCAAGCCCACGAAATTCTGGAATCCTCGATGATCAGAACTTATTTCTGTGGAGTATTTGAAAATATCTTTCTGTGGAAAGGAAGGGAACGATCTCAATGCATTTTAAGAAAATTCAACAAACTAAAATCATCCAAAACGGCATTACTCGGTCTGCTGTCAATAATGAAAGCAGTGACAACTTCCGAAATAAGGTATTCTCAGAATTGCAATAAATTCAACTGCAGTCGAAAGCACGTTCATTGTTTTCGACTTCGACAACTTTAGTGTTTGTCACAAGATTCGTAACCGAATCGCATCAGCAGATTTTACGAAACAAAATTACTTCCTTTTTAAATGGTGTTTTCGAATAGATGCTTCCAATTCCGACTACAAGCCTTCATTGTTGATTCAAAAGTCCACGTTTATTAATCTTATTCATCCAACTACAGCGGTTTCGCCCGAAAAGTTTCAGTTGTGGACAGTAAGTTTTCATCTGATTATTTCTGACACATTTAAAACATTTACTTTCCAAGGAACTTCTTCCTGCCTCTGCTGAATTTCTTTACGTGGTTCATGCTTCAAACTTTATTCCAAATTTGATGCGAGACGCGGTGACATGGTGGTAAGGCTGGAACACGATTCCCGCGAAGGGACCACAAAGTATGTAGGGTCTGGTGAATGTTAAATCCTCTGCCGTCGAGGGATAGATGTCCTTTCTCTGGCGTGTTGGGGAAAATTGGATAGATGGAGGTCAGCTCGGCTGTCGTCTTCGTAGTCTAACCATGATTCAGAATTTCGAAGGTCATCCTCCAAACAGTCCTTGTGCTTTTTTAAATACTGGTTAAAGTAACGAAGTTAATTCAAATGTGATGCATTTATTCAATATCTGTGTCGTTTTAATGTGAAGGGATGCTCGAAACTCAAAGATAGTCTATATAAAATCTAAACTCCATATGTGCAGGAGTCGACTTCTTGAAAAGATTACTAAAAAGGGAATTTAAATATTTCAAAGCAATGCTTATTAGCACATAAAAT
Source organism: Araneus ventricosus (assembly GCA_013235015.1). Lineage (NCBI taxonomy): Eukaryota > Metazoa > Arthropoda > Arachnida > Araneae > Araneidae > Araneus > Araneus ventricosus. The sequence continues at coordinate 24,326 of BGPR01016358.1, read as the reverse complement.
CATGGCATTTTCTTATGTTTGATAGACACACGGGACATGAAAAACATGCCATGTATGGAATGCGAGATATTGTCGTGGTATAACACAGGGGATGGCTTTGGAAAACAAAAATAAAGAAACTAGATCAACGAGACACATTCCCCGTTTTAAATTATCGGAGTAAGATTTCAAGTTAATGAATGCGAGATTTTCCGGGACAGTTTCAAAGATATTTTGAAAAGCGATATCATAAAACTTCATATTTGAGATGGCACATTAATAAGAAGTCAACTTTGAGTTTGAAGTTCACCAGGTTGTGTAAAAACTGAAAATGTTATAAGTTTCAAGCAAGGATTTTATTAATTTTTCCAAGTATAACTCCTCATCGGGATAGGTAAATACGTTAGTAAAATTAACTGCAGCAATTCTTCCGAGTTATGTTACTCATGCTATTGAATGTTACGTCTATCTATAGTCTGGTGTTTTATATTGAATTTCAACATTTAAAACTAACAAAGTGTTTTTTTT
>BGPR01016358.1:0-16683 GCA_013235015.1 Araneus ventricosus | reverse complement strand
CTGCAGAAGGCTCCTCTCCAAATACTCCTCCAGAAGCGAATTCTGAGTGTCGAGAAATGCCAGAATTTATGTAAGCTTACTCAATCCATTCAAATGAAGTCCATGAAGAAAGTTGCAGGAATTGAACCGTTCACTGCATCACTGAAACGTCTGCTTCCCTTTATGTAGAACTTTTATCCATTTCTTTTCTCTCAAGAATCCAAATCATACTAGGTGTTTGGAGAATGGCATCAGCACGGCACTTTCATTGCAGAAACTTCTTCAGAGAAATTCGTTGTTCCGGAAGAACGGGAACTGAAAAGAAAACAAAATTGTATTAATGGAACCGAAAACTGAAAATCTCATTTTATATACTCAAATACTAATTTTTAGAGAAAAACTAACAAAAAATGTTTCAAATTGCACAGAATTGAGATCTGGTTTCGAGAAACTAATACGATTATGAATAACAAATACAATTGTATCAGTGGCGGTGAATCGGGAGGCGAGGGGGAAGCGCCCCCCCACCCAAATTTTTTGCGGAAAAAAATTAAGTTGTTAATTTCATTTTAGCTGTCTAAAACTAGGGATTATATAAAAAAACAATAGTGTCCGAGAAAACTAATTTTGTAGCTAAATTTTTAAATTTTGTTTACCGCCTATACTTCAGGTGCTTTTAGGTATATATAAATTTTTTGTCCCCCCCCCACTTTTGCCATCCAATCGCCGTCACTGATGAAAACTACATCAAACCTGGAGTTTTAAGCAGCGGCGGGGAGTCGGGGGTAGGGGCAGTCGCCCCCTATTTTTGCTGTAAAAAATAAATTTCATTTTAACCTCTTAAAACTAAAAATTATTAAAAAGCAATATTATTAGCAAGTTGGCTAATTTTGTAGCTAAATTTTTAAATTTTGTTGTCAACCCCCTATAACCCCCGACCCCTTTAGGAGGGTGGGAAATTTGCCCCCCCCCCCCCATTTTTCAACCCAATCGCCGCCACTGGTTTGTATTGTTTGTTATGGGTTTAATGTAGTGTTCCTTAAACATCGATAGATTATCGATACTGTCGAAGCCTAGTCAATAGTATCTGGTTTTCAGAACTATCGACTGAAACAATCGATAGTTTCAAAACTATCGATGGTATCGATTGTTTTCTCCCGGACAATACTGTCGATAGGCACATTTTCAGTCGATAGTTTGAAAACTATCGACCTAAACAATCGACTGGAACTATCTATAGTTTCTAAGTCGATAGTTTGGGAAAACTCTCGACTTAACTATCGATCTTTAAGGAACACTACTTTAATGGCACAACAGCCATATTAAGCTATACTACACCAGATCTTGGTAAGTAAAAACATCTAAAAATGAATATCAATAATATCAAAGAAAATTCCAGGCATTTAGTAGCTATGAATTACAAAAATTTCAAGAGATAAATCCAAAAAAACACAAATTATTTCAAATGGAAGCATAAAACCCAATATCTTTAAGATACTGGAATAAAAGTGTGGAGCATCACTCAGTAAATCCTTTATGGAAGGATGCGTCGTACCAAAATGAGTCTATGAAAGTTAAAACCAGGACATACCGTAAAAGCAGCAAATAGAAATCAAATACAGAATTACCTCGCATTGATGTTTCCGTCTTTAACCCCTTAACTGGTTTGGCCGAACGCCATACGTGTAGCGAATTATCGCAATTTTAAACTTAACTAAATCATTCACAGACGTTATAATTCGATATAAAAATTACGTGGCATCCATAAGCATCTTACCTGTACCTTATGTTCTCAAATGAATTAAAATGGCAACGTATTCCAAAAATAGAAGGTGGCATCTAATTATGTAGTTGAGAAAACAAACCAGTTTACGGGATTGACGTTTTTCCAACATTTACAACATTTTTAAATGCCTTTACCAAGTTTGAAATGTTTCATGTTTGTATGTATGTAAGGTTGGAATTTTGTGATCGATTTCTCGCTCGCTTCTTAATGCACGAGAGTTCTGAAATTTTGTATATCCATTGGGTCTTGATGGCAATACAATATTTTAATAATTTTAGAGTTCTCAATTATCAATTTTTAAAAAATTCGCAAAATTAAGTTTGCACTCGGTAGGTTTCAGTGGCGCCATCTGTAGTATTTTTTGAGAACCAAAATACTTTACACAGTAATTTAAATGTTTCAATAAAAATAAGTATATCCTATTATAGATCTTTTTAAAGAAATTATTGCTGGAATTAGTTGAGAAAAATGGATTTAAGTTCGAAATATTTTTTGTATGGTCGGAATATAATGATCGATTTTTCACTCGCTTCTTAATGCACGAGAGTTCCGAAATTTTGTATATCCATTGGGTCTTGATGGCAATGCAATATTTCAGTAATTTTAGAGCTCTTTTCAATAAAATAATTGTTGGAATTAGTTCATGAAACATTGATTCTAAAATCCCAAAATATTTATAATGCCGAATTATGAAAAATTAAAGACTAAAAACTGGAAAATAAATAAAACGCTTTTACCAATGCATTAAAATGGAAAAAAAATTCTCAAAAATCTAAAAATTATTTGTTTTCTTTTTCAATGCATTGGTAAAAGCGTTTTTTTATGGTTATTTTTTATATTTGTTATTTGTAGGTCCTCTCATGATTCCCATGTTCGCAATGAATATGAATAAAATCCTCAAGTTTACGTTCATGAAATTTTATGCTTTTATCGCAATTTACACCCCCTCCAGGTAGTTAGGGTGGGGGGGGGGAAACAAAGTATATTGACGCCGCGATCAGCCAGAAATGCTTTTAGTAACCATGGCATGATGACCAAATCACGCCATGATTATTATTTGGCATCTGTATGGGAGAGTGATAATGATGAGTAATAATCCTAGTAGTAATTGTTTCAATAATCCTTATGAACTTTAAAGACAAGTAGAGGAATAAAATAGGGACTAGAATGCAAAATGCAATCTGTTTTGGATTAGCTGTAGTTGAGTTTTTCCATCTTGAATAAATGTTTTTTAATGTTATAAATTTAAAACTAATTATTAGCCTTCCAGCGGGCGCGCGTATGCAGGAAATACTTATATCGTGCATCACCTTATATATTTGTATCGTGTTTTTTTACAAAAATAAATGCAACTCTTATTTACGTAATCTGTATTAACTTCATACTAAACAAAGATAATATAAATAAAAATTGCACTTAAATTCATCTAAAAACGATGCAAGTATGTAATACGATGTACAAAATAAGTATCTTCTGCATACGCGCTCCCTCTGGAAGGTTAATAATTAGTTTAAGGCGACAAGGGACCTTCGAAACCATTTTTTAAAAAATTTCAACTAATTTAAAAATTTTGCAAGCATTAATAGGAGTAGTACACAAGACAACACACAAAACTTCACTTCATTTATTTCTTAGTTATGAGTATAAATGTAATTTTTAATAATTATTAATGGCCTTTGTGATAATTGTTCCACGCTCTTCAATTTTTGTTCAAATATCATGACATTTTATATAAGTACTAGCTGTTACCCGCGACTTCGTGAGCGAAGAATTTGAATTATTACTTTTTTAAAATTCACGAATTTAAATGTTTCGTTATATGTAGAAAGGGGAAATTAAAAGTTCTGATGGTTGATAATACATAATTGGACGACTAACAGGAATCTACTGTACATGTGTCTGCTGTTACAGTTAGGTAAATTGTTTATATATGACAACACACTTTTGTATACGACGTTTTTTGTACCGATATAGAGGTTTAGTGGGCTGGACACACGCGAACATGCCACATATAGTTACCAACGGAAAAAATATGATTTTCCAAATGTACGCCTGCCTCTTTTCAGTATCTGACCCTGAGCCTGGCAAATGCTAATTTTAAAGGGAATTGTTACCTTTTGAACTGGGATGATAAATCCTTCGGTATTATCGGAATGCGTAAAATTTAGCACTCTCTACACCAGTCATATCAATAGCTAGCACGACTTTTGGTCCTAAGTGTGTAATTTGAAACCGTGTGCCATTGCGCAGTCTCGGTACATCGAGGTTACGTATGAATAGTTCTGGTACACCGAATTTTAATCTCAGCTTGTCGGAAGGTATCCCTGACAATTCTATGTGGTTGAAGAACCCTACAGGATATGATTTTACTTGTTATTGCCCATTACAGTATCTACAGATAGATATTCTGTAATACATCCCTTCATTTGTGAAGCATTTTTTTTCATTTATCTGACTTAAACTTTCATTAGTCAGTGCCAAAATTACCCAATTAACAAACAATCTCTATTCCTCTTATTAGCTTGTAGGGAAGGATAAACCTTGCTTATCGGTTCCTCTGTACTGTGAACAATTTTGAAAAAGTCCCAATTTAATACACTGTTTGAATCTCTAGCAAACGCCAAATCTATTTGGCAACTGTATCTATCTCTAAGTTAGAATCAATTCTTTCATTAGTAAACTAAACGTTGAATTCCGTGTTCATTGGGTTTATGCAATACTTTCTTAAATCGGTTGAAAAAAGCTCGTAAAGCATTAAAATGCGAAATGGAACTATAGTAATTTTCTAAATCGTTTGGTTTAGAATTTAACCGCCAGTGATTATCCAAGTCGTTTGGTTACAAATTTAACCTCCAAACAAATCTTGGATGTCGATAAAAAAGAGCGATAAAGAATTATTTTGGCAACCTTTCCACTAAATTAGGCTCTTATTTTAAGTAAACATTGAACGATATTTTCCTTTAGTTATAATTAACTTTAGTTTTTAAATTTTAATCCAAAAACTCTTGAAACTATATTATATCTATCATTAGTTTTTTGTACCGGCGTCTATTTTTCAGTTGTTATTCCACAAATTAATTATTTCTTTTCTCAGCAAGATCACGTGATGCTTGACTTTAAAAATAAGTCATTTCAAATGCTTGCGCTTTTCTGAAGGATCACGTGACATTTCATTTTGTTTACGCATTCCTTAAGGATCACGTGACAGTTGACTGAAAAATAAAGCAGTAATCTTTATCGCAAATCGTTTGTTAATTATTCAATTGTTATCTGTGATCAAAAATAATGCATTTAACATGTCACCTACCCTATGTCCGTTCCTGGGTTTCGAGCTACAACTCGGCCAATTTTCATCCAAATCGGTTTGGTGGTTTTGCCATGAATGCGTAACAAACAGACAGACACACTTTCGCATTTATTATATTATATAGATATTTATAAAAATAAGTAAAATTTTCAGAAATAAAGGTGAATTAGTTCAAAGTCTAACCGTTGCCTAGCAACGGAGTAGTTATAAATCTTCGTTATTTCAAAATCGTCTGCAAGTATTTAAAAATTATGGAACTTTTAAAAATTAATAACAATCGAAGGGAAAATGTCACAGAAATAAAATTGGTATCATTGAAAAGGTAAAAATTTTAACTTTAAGATGGTATAAAAATATTTTTTGTCGGACAATTTTCTCCAAAGTTACGGCGGAAAAACGCTTTCGGTTAATTTCTAATTAACTACCTGTTTAATTAACTTTTGGACTTAGAAAAGTTCATAAGTGTCTTCCCCTTGTCTTAAATAATAAGTGTACAATATTTGGTTGAAAACCGTCCATTGGTTTAGGAGAAGATGTGGAACATACCCACATACATACATACCCACAATGACTTATTTATAATAAGATAAATACATATGGAGAAGAATTTTTGGCGTTCAAATAGAAGTTATTTTGTTATTAAACTGTAAATATTTTCTTCCATATCAAATATTGGGTATATTTTTTTCCTCCAAAATCAATAGTATCGAGTTATGTGTATTCATTTTGAAATTCCTTTCTGAAACATAAAAATCAATCCTAATTTTTGTTTGAAAAGGGTTATAGTAACTAATTAAAAAATTAGAGTTATTTCGATTAATTTTGGAGCGCCTGGAGCAGTTATCATAAAGGCCATTAATTATTAAAAATTACATTTACACCCATAACTCAGGAATAAATGAATATATTACAGTGAAGTTTTGTGCGTTGTCTTATTTAGTGCCCCTTTTAATGCCTCAAAAATTTCAAAAATGATTTTGAAGGTTCCTGATCGCCTTAATATTCATAACATTAAAAACGTTATTCCAGATGGAAAAACACAACTACTGCTAATCCAAAACGGATTGCAGTTTGCATCTCTTATTCCATATTTGTCTTTTAAGCCTTTGCACTCGGAAAAATAATTAGATGCATAATTATCCACTTTTTTTACAAGAGTTCATATTATTGCTTTGTAATGTAACAAATATATTTGCGTAAACTTCATTTTTCCTGAAAACTTTTGCTGCAATTCCTTACAACTTTGCAGGTAGTTTTTTAACCATCGAAATCAAGAAACGTCAGAATGGTCACCTCTCGAGTGCAACGGGTAAAATGTTTCATACAGACAAAGAATATTCATTGCATCTTGGGTAATACCCTACCCACACTATGAAAGATAATCAAATTAGAAGAACATATTACGCACTGTTTTAACTACCCCTCTCTTAGCCAGAATTACAAAGGTAAAGTATATAATCAGCGATTAATTTTACATTGGATATTTATTTGAAGTAAGTACTTAGAATAATAACGGAATACTCTATAGTATTACCCCCTGCAGAGGTCGAACCTCTGACCTAAAGTCGCGTGGCGTCTGACACACACTATCCTCTATGCTCAATTAATAATCGTTTTATTTTAATACAGGGTGGTCATAAAATATTGAACCCATTTCAAAAATTAATAAAAAAACTAAGTGTTACAACTGCGTTCTTTTTAAATTAGAGAGCATATAAAAAAGTCTTTTCAGATAGGTGGCGTACGATTACGGCGTTCTAAATTTGCTACAGCGAGAGATTTCCATACGCAATAGCTACCGGATCAGCAGAAGCCGATGCGCGTTTTCTGCCTTCCTTTCGTTTTTCTTGAATATCTCGAAAACTATTCCGTTCTCGAATTACAATTGATTTAATAAATTAAAGAGCATAAAATTCCCTAAAAAATACATGCTTTTACTTTTCTTTCAGCTTTAGCCCTCTGAGCGCCCAATTATTTTGAACTTTTAGTCATCAGGTTCGAAAGCTAAGCTTTTAAAGTAAACGAATCGATGTTTTTTGTATTTAATTATATCTCTGCAATCTTAATTCTTTAGCCATGATTGTTCGGGAAAATAGAAATACGAGCTCTCTGCTTTTGAACTGAACATGAAAAACGGAAAAGGACGTTTGCGCCGCTCGGAGGGTTAATAGTTTCGCAGAAAATGGCTCTCGAAAATGGGAGATGTCCAATAATTTACCACCGCCACCTAGACCACCGTAACAGCGCGTTAACTATCTGAAAAAACTTTTTAAAATGCGCTCTCATTTAAAAAAAAAAAAAACACATACAGTAGAGTCTCCCTACAACGAAGTCTCCCTAGAGCGAATTTCTTCCTATAACGAAATTTTTAATCGGAATGTTAAATAACATTCAAAATATTCTCCATGTAACGAATTTCTTCAGACCTTTATCTTTTCGATTTTTGTCATTTTTGAAGAAAGTTGCTAATTTCTGCACAAACAAATCGCTCACACGTGCCTGTTTCTGGAACCACCCGCATTGTTCATTCCAGCGATAACACATAACAATAGAATGCTATGTGAAGGGTAGTAGAAGGGGTAATGCAGTTGTGGGGACCTGGGTTTCTACACAGGGAGCAACATTTCTACGGGTCAAGATTCCAAGAATCGGGGTGGAAACGGCAAATGGATGTGACAATACGCATTTTATGTTTATCCGTACTAGTACACATTATTCTCTAAATTGGTGAATTGTCTTCACTTTTGAGCATTTTATTTATACAATAAAAATTAGTATAATTAACAAATTTATAATAAATATTACTTCATTTTTAATTGAAAGTCATAATTAAATATTTTTGAACTTATCGCACCTATTGAAAAGTTTGGAACATTTACTTAAATAACTGCAAAAATCTCTAATCTCCGTATAACGAAATTTTCTCTATAGCGAATTTTTCAACTGGAACCAAGCCATTTCGTTATAGGGAGATTCCACTGTAGTTGTAACATTTAGTTTTTTTTTATTCATTTTTGAAATGGGTCCAATAATTTATGACCACCTTGTAATATCCTTAGTTTCTTATTTTCAAACATTTAACTATACTTTACTACAACTTGCGTCGTTTTTATTTGGGAGGAGATTTTCTTTCATCTACGCTCAGCAACGAAATAAAATTTGCGTGGAAGAATTTGCGTACTTTTCTGTCAGGCGCCAGCGATCTCTCCACAGTTAACCCTTTACCTGCGGGTATGGTTTACAAACCACGTATACAAGCAAGTACCCGCAGTTAAAGAGCAATAATACGCATTTGTGAAACGTTTACCTCTTTTCTCCACAGAGCATTTTTACTTTCTCGTCTACGAAGTCAACAAAGAGAAAGTATTGTAATCGTCAAAAAATTCGAACTCGAGATTTTGACGAATCTCCACGTTTTAGACCTCCCTGAGTCCGAAAAACACAATTTGGGAATTATGTCTGTCTGTGAACACGATAACTCGTAAACTATTAGAGCTACGGGGATGAAATTTGGTACGTGTTCTTTACACATAATTTGTAGGTTTCTATCAAATTTTGGACAAAATCCGTCAAAGGAAAGTCTAAGTCTGCGGTCATGTGAACACTATAACTCAAAAACTTGAATAGCTAGATGGATAATCAATGGACTCGTCTCCGGGACCAGGGGCGAGGTGTCCCGTAATCAAGAAGCTAGGTGGATAAAATTTGGTACACGGTTTTATCGTCATGAATGTAGGTCCGTATGAAATTTTGGGCCAAATCCGTCAAAGGGTTGAATATCTGTCGACCTGTATAATTTACTTTTGAAGAGAATCCGATATCTCCACGCGCATGCGTACTGGAAGAACGGAGAGGAATTTCGTTACGGAGTAGCGAATTACGCGAGTTTGTCCTTGAGCCGGTAAGAGAGGAAAATCGTTACGCCTCTCTTTGAATTTCATTCTTTGCCTAGATATTTTTCAATCACTATAATTATTCTTCTGCTAATCAATTATAATGAAAACCTCTGGAAAGTCATAGGAGTCTCAAGGTTACAATAGGTTCGAATTTTGTAGCCACGCGGGGAAGGGAAACGGCACCCTTTTTGGGAGGTATGAGAAAGTTAGGGGAGAACACTCCCGCTGGTTACCTACGCAAGAGGTTTTCCACCATTTTAACTACTATTCCTCTGGTCCCTTGAAAAGTGTAAAAAACGACCGTATTTGGCTTTCATCAGGAACAGTGGCGAATACAGGATTTGGCTCAGTGGGGGGGGGGGCTGAGTCATGTAAATTTTGTATCGTCGTGACCTCACGGAGTTTAGGGCGTGTACTCACTTCGTTTCCCTTAAGCTCACCACTTGTTTGTCGCCGAGAGAGAGTGCCAGAACATTTGTTTTGTATTAGAGTTGAAAATTTTTTCGGCGTCGTTTGCGCATGCGCGACACTGATTTGTTTACCGGTCTACGGCGCATGCCCTTAATTTCGCCTCATTTCCATTGGTCCACTGTCTGCTCTCTTCGATTTGATTGGTCGGCGTACGAATTTGAATACTTCGTTTGGAATTTTTGATCATTTACCAAACGATTTTTCTCAATAACTGTTCGCTTCTTTTCTATCGAGTTTGCTGAATCTATTTCTCTGTGTTGATGATTATGGCTTCCAAATATCGGACAAGGAATGTTTTTTTCTGGAAACAATGGTTCCCTTGTTACGTTCCATCGTCTTTAGACGTCGTGTTTTTCCTGCGTTCGTGCTTTCCCTGTGTGTTTTGTTTCTCCATGAAAAAGCGAAGATACGAGGGGCCCGCTTTGCTGAAAGCGAAGCCGCTGATGTTTTTTAAGTTAAAAAAATTTGCCCGGTATACACTTACAATGCCGAAGGCATTGCGTGTGCAATCTCTCGTTTAGGCATCGAATGCGCAGGAGACCTATAAAAACTCACTGCGCATCCTAAACAGCGTTTGCGGCGGCGGCAAATAAAAGGTTGAAATCTATAAGTTGGAACACAGCGTAGTTAAAACCGCGCCAGTGCGCGAAGCTGAACAAACGTGCATCGGTCACAGTTAAAGGTTAATCGTTTCATGTTGACTCGTTTTGAACCCAATGCCTTTGTGGTTTGTCGTTGCACTATCTCCCGTTTAAAATGTAGAATTTCAACATAACTACTAGCTTTCCTAGCTCATTGAATGTACGGAATCTGTTACTTTTAATTATTCTAATGAAGCAGGAAAAATTGCGCTCGCGATACCCGCGGCATCTGAAGTGGGCACCGGGCAAATTTTTTTAACTTAAAAAAACATCAGCGGCTTCGCTTTCGGCAAAGTGGGATCCTAGTAGCTTCGCTAGCTTAGCGAATATACGGAATCGGCTTCTTTTAATTACTCTAATGAAGCAACAGAACATTTGCCCTTAGTAGCGTTTAAAACAAGTAATAGTAAAAAATTAAGACTTACTCAGTTCTAATATTTGCACTTGGGAGGAAACGCTCTTAATATATGAAAAAGAAATGAATAATGCGGCGCATCAAGGAAACCATCGCACAGGTGAAGACAGCATTCCAAACGATGAATTCCAAAATATGACCAAGCAACTTCAAAAATTCCATGCAAACGATTTTTATTATAAGGCAAAGAAAAAATCTCGCAATTATATGATCGGAAAAATATATAATCTCTAAATAAACCTAAGTTCTATTTGTCATTTTTTAACTAAATGAAATAATCTTGCTTAAAATATATTTTATTATTTAATTAAATATTTAATAAATATTTTAAGCTATTTAAAAATCCGCGTAGTTTGTAAACAACTCAAATCAAGCGAAACGCTTGTCATGACGTAAGCGATCTAGCCGATGGATTGCCAATGGAACTAATCCGCTTGATTCCTCAGGTAACCATATTAGCGATGAAATCGCGTGTGTTCAAACTTGTAGATACCAACCAAAGAAAATTGGCGAGAAAATAGTATGCACCCTGAACTCCAGGTTTACCACTTTTTTCACTTGACAATAAGAATCATAAGACAATAATTTTGATAATTTAATAGAAACGTAGTGAAATAACTAGCCAAAAAATGTTTTCCACCGAGTGAATGTTACAAATGCGAGTGGAATGGCCATAAAAGCGGGGAAATTTTCGAGCCTGTCAAACCAGAAAGCAATGTTAAACCCATTTTTTTTTAAAGAGAATAAGAAAAAACAGGTGTAGCGATTTGAAAAAAAAAATTAGGAATTTTGGTTTAGCTCTAGGGGAGGCCGCAGCCCCATAGTACACACACACCCGGGTTCGCCACTGATCAGGAACAATTACCAATATGTCGTCATTTTAATGTAAAAGATTTGAAGCTTTTCCACCATTACGAGACTGATTTTTTTATGTTTTCAATTCTCCACTTTATCCGGTTCCAGTGCTAAATGGAACGTGTTTCCAAGCAGTATCGCACTCTTTACTTTCCTAAATACTTTCTACAATTTTCTTTCGTAAATAAAAATACTATAACATTCGAACCATTTTTAATTTGATCAATAAAAATGTTAGAACGCGGTCTATGGAATTTTTTAATGACTATTAAGATGCAACGTTGCTATTTAAATGCAAAGATGTAAACTATTGGGTTTACTTCCTGAACGAAATCCCATGAAATTGCGAATTGCACAGAAAATAGATAATCTTGCAGCACAAAGCAGATGTAAGGTTCACGTATTATTTGAAGAAGGCATGTGTAGCATGAAAATGTTAAAAATTGGTTTCAATAAATTCATTTCTTTCATGTCTCGGTACGAATAATTACAATATTTTGTTCAGACAATCCTATTTGCTGAACAAATCTTTCCAAAGCCTTTCAGAATATTTTTGCACAGATTTCAATAATCGAGTAAATTTTCAAAAACACAATTGTGAAAGTTTTGGTTTACTTTAGTTATATTAACGTTAAATTTGTTTTTAAATTTTTTCTTGTATGCTTCCATTTCATGTCCATCTAAACCGATAACAAAGAATCATCAGGATTCTAGATACGGGGACATGAAGTGGTGTTATATATATTAACGCCAGACGGCGAGGACGACACCCGAGATGGCACCCCCTCTCCAAACTTCCGCACTACACCAGGAAAGTATTTTGATTAATTCATTACGTACATTTACAGTTCCATACAAAATCTGAGACAGCGCATTTTCTTTATTTGTTACAGGACAGAAAACCAAGTCGCAAACTAATATTCAAAGCAAGCTTTGTATTTATTGAAAAACTGCCTTTTTCGGGGAAAGAAGATATTTAAAATATTTATTCATTTTGGGACAAAAATGTCAGTAAAATACCTTGGTTACAATTTAAATGGGAAATTCATTTATTTTTTTGTACATCCGACTTTAGAATTCGAACTTTAGCTCAAACTAATTTTTCCTCAACAAAATATTTTTCAATTCATCTATAGTAATTTTGCATAAAAATATTTTTGCTAGCAGAATTAGTACAAAGTTTCATTTCATACATTTAAAACTTCGAAATTATCCCGACTTCCTTTTAAAATCATCAGTTTTTCAAATTTCGAATTTTAAAACTATACTTTCCAACCTCTTGCTAAATGAAAGACATTTACACCGAGACAATTTTATCTAATTGAATATAGATTATATTTTTAAGTTCCAATTTAAAATGTTGAGAAATAAAATTTTCGCGAGGAATGAATTTAATGTAGACAGGCATTTCAATGAAAAAAATTATCATAACATTCAACAGATAAAATTTTAAAAGCATTCATCTTATGTAAATAGGCATGAACAAGTAAAACAACTTACCGCGTTGCTATCCATGGAATAACTCTTGGCTATTTCTTTAAGATATCATCATAATAACATAACAAATATCCGGCACACCCTTCAGTAATGTAACGAGTTTACACACATTGCAAATACTCGAAGTAACTAGACGATATTTCGTAAGCCAAGCAATGGTTGACTATTGTATGCTCCCAAATAGATGAATGGCGACGTTCTGCCAGAATGCTGAAAGACAGCCTTTACAATTCTGCATGCTCTTTTTCCAAAGAGTTGCACAAGGCAGTCGCCCAAGAGGCATAGGAAAATGATAATAAGCTTAGCTACTCGGATTCGAATACAGCAGAAATTTATGGGAAAGTTTTGAATTTAGTAGTTTGATATGGTGGAGTTTTCGGGGTTTTTTTACTTACATTATAAAACCTTGACTTTATTCGCATGGCTTTTGGAATTCCGCTTTGAAGATTCCATTGACTTAGCATTTACAATGGAATTACGCAGTCATGGACTTCAGCTTTGAAGATTCCATTGATTTAGGGGTCTATTCTGGTACCCCCGGATGGGTTGGGAAACGTCATTTTTTCCGTTGTTAACGGCCGGGAAAAGTGACATCTCCCAACCCAACCGGGGGTACCAAAATAGACCCCTTAGCAATGCACAGGGAATTACGTAGTCGCCGCATTTAATGTAAATAAACAAAACAGAAAACTCGTCCATATTACCAGTAGTTTGGTATACATGTTACGATTAACTCATTGATCGCCATATGAATCAAATACGATTCGCACGGCGATCAAATACGATTCACACGACAATACCTACCTACTATCATAATATCATTCATACCTACTATCTAATCAGATGACCCCCTCCTCTACTGTATTTAAGATATAGCAGAGGAGTCATCTAATTAGATAGATGATTCGAATCGCAGACGTGAGTCGTGGCGCCTCACGTGTTAATATGTATAACTTATTATATTGTTACAAAAATCGTTCTGTGGGTGTATGGTGTAAAAAGTCGAACACGCAGGATAATTGAGAATGAAGGTTTATCCACAAATATGCAGGAAAACACGTAGCACAGGTAACAGGAAACAATAGAGCTTGCACAGATTAGCAACGTAAGCAGACAACAATTCACAGGTAATAACAATTCAGCACTTCGAGATTTCGCATCACAAACAGTCAGCAAATCGTTAATAACGGCAATAACAGCACTTTCAATAGCGCTCAGCTCACCAGCTTTCTAGCTCGCACTGCAGACTAAGCTCTAAAGTTGTTCCAGTCGATCAACACTGCTTTGTGATCCAAGTGCGGATCTTTTATAGTGTCCCCGACGGGCCGTGACGCCACATGGAATCATCTAGTACATTCAAGCGTATCTCCTCTCCTAATAGACATATCGAAAAAAAGGATGGCGTCCTCTGGAATCTTCGATTTCTCGCCGACGTAGCCAAAATGGTCGCCAAGGTCAGCAGTCCAGGCCTGGATGCTGCCAATCATCCCACACTTACCCCTGTGAAACTCTTTTCCCAACCATAAGACTAACATTTCAGGGAAGCGACTTTCCATGTTCGTAACAATATTAAGGGGACCAACTTTTAACTTTCAACAAAAGGAGGACACAAATAAATTGAAGCTAAAAAATATACGACAATAACAACACTTTCAATAGCACTCAACTCACCAGCTTTCTAGCTCGCACTGAAGACGAAACTCTAAAGTTCTTCCAGTCGATCAACACTGATTTGTGATCCAAGTGCGGATCTTTTATAATCTCCCCGATGGGCCGTGACGCCACATGGAGTTTTCTCGTACATTCAAGCGTATTTTCTTTCCTAATAGAGATATCGAGAAAAGGGTCGCATTTTCTTTAATCATCTATTTGTCGCCAAAATGGTCACCAAGTTCGTCGCCAAGGTGAGGGGTCCAGGCCCGGCCATCCCATACTTACCCCTATAAAACTCTCTTCCCAAACATAAGACTAGTGAGGCAGGAAAGCGACATTACACTTTTGCAACAATATATTATCACCGCAGTAATTATATATAATAACCGGCCATTATATATATAATAACAGCGGGAATTATGTATAAAAACCGATTATATACATTGACCATAATATATATACTAAACTATTATTACTTAAGTATATTTGTAGTGGAGCCAAAACGCCGTTCAGGCATTGCTTAGTATTATTTTCTTTACAAGAAATAATTAAGAAACCAGCGGGAGTGGTCTCCGCTACTTCCTTTTTCTTCGTCATCCCGTTGCATACAAACTGCGGACCTTTGGCAAGGGCAGTATCGTCACAAGTGCTCAGACTTTTATCGCTCTCGGAATCGGAAAGCGTGACAACACAAGTGGGCATACACTCTGCCTTCAACTTATGGGCGCTTTGTAATGTATAACGAAGAAAACCGGGTATTTTGGAAGCTTTTCTTTCGACCGATTGGGTCCAAAATTTGATACAGACACACAATTTCGGTCACAAGACCACATACATTTTTCATTTATCTAGGTCGTTGCATATTAAATACACGAATATAGAGACCATCAAGGGATTTGATCCAAAATTTGATACAGATCTAGAATTCTGGTGATAAAATTGCGTTCAAAATTTCTTTCTTCTAGCTATTTAGTTAGACTTCTCACAGACGGATTTCGTCTAAAATTTGATAAAAGTCTACAAAATTGATATAAAGACCGCATACCAAATTTCATCCGTCTAGCTCATTGCGTTTTTGAGTTACTATAGAGAGCGAAAAACATAATTCCAAAAATGTGTTCTTCCGACTCGGGTAGTCCGTACAGAGCGAAAAACATAATTCTAAAAATGTGTTCCTCAGATTCGAGCAGTCCATAGAGAGAGAAAAACATAATTCCGAAAATGTGTTCTTCAGACTCGGGTAGTCTAATATGTGGGGATTCAGGAAAATCTTGAGGTTGAATTTTTTTGACGATCACAATATTTTCTCTTTGTGCACAGTGAAACCTCTCTACAGCGGCCACCAACCGTCGTTCCAAGGGAAAATGGCCGCTTTAAAGGGGTTCCATGTTTGGAAGAACAAAATGCGTATTTAAACAAGCTCTAATTCGTTATTTCTGATAAAACGGATTTTAACTCTATCGATACGGGACCGTCCCGTACGTCCCTTCAAGCAAAAGACGATAGCCGTTCGAAACGTCTGAATGTCACTCTGCCCCCCCCCCCCCTTCTTTATGTGTGATTGATTTCACACCAGCGGCGCGTGCTTTCTTCGTTAGAGTAGCTCGCCCAGATGTGTTTGGGGAAGAGGGGAGTTTTCTTACAATTCGGACAATGCCAGCTGTCGTTGTGGTTTCTGAGGGGGAAAGTGAATTTCCTTTATCTTCGACAGAGGAAGATCAAAACCAGATATATACAACTGTATCCAGGTCGTGGGGTGTAAGTGTGCTGTATCAACTTTGCAATAAACTTGTTTTGCAAGTGGGTTGGTCGATTATACTTTGTAGGAAGTTTGCTGCAAAGTTGCTGCATCAAGTTTGCCATGACAAGCTAATATCAAGAAAAATCACACTTGCTGCGAGTGTACATGCTATTTGAGTAGCGACTAACATTCGGACACAAATGAGTATATTATCTAACTATGAAAATAAAGTTTTATATAATTAAATGGCACAGATGGAAAATGGGATATGTATAAAGCAAAACTAACCTGATTTGAGTGTCTCTAAAAAAGTTACCCGTCCAAATAAAAAAGGTTATTACAATTTAATACTTGGAAAACAAACTATTTTATTTAAAAGATATATAAATGAGGCATAATAAATTCAGTGAAACCCAGCAATACGTACTGAACGAAGCAATCA
>BGPR01016357.1:0-34700 GCA_013235015.1 Araneus ventricosus | reverse complement strand
GAACACTCTAATAGCACAGAAATAACTGTCTATGCTAAAATGCTGCTTTCAAAAGTTTAAGCGGCTAAGTGAAAAAGTACAGAAAATTATTTCTGATAGCTCCTTGCCAACAAGTTCTTGGTTTTGATTCGTAATGGTAGTTTCATTTCTTTTCTCAATAATATCTTTCATACCTAAGTGTATTGTAGTTAAAATGCAGAATTATGTTTTCTTTGAAATTTTTGTGTCTCGTATCTTTAGAATTTACCATTTTTAGATTTTTGTGCACTATTTGGTAAGTTAAGAACTACATTCGCATTTTTAATAGATCGTAATATTGGTAAACTGAAATGTCGAATTAATTAATACTTCGTAAATCAGAAATATTATTTTAATTCTGATTACATCTGAGGATTAAATTAATATACTAATTATTTTTAAAACCGCAAATGCAGTGCTAAAGGTGTAATGTTATGATGCCTTAAAGTCTGAAATTATACTCTGTATGATTATATATATAGATAATTACCACTATAGCAGAATAATTTGAAAATATTCCAGTTTATTTTAAATAAATATAGAACACACCGATGACTCAGCCATCCTCACACAGGGTAGCAATATCAGATTCATTATTAAAACGCTCCAATCCCAACTAGATAGCATTGAATACTGGTGCACCAAGTGGAGAGTGGCCATCAATACTGACAAAACAAAGGCAATTCTTTTTCGAAAAAGACTCTCCAACAAAGTACTCAAGACTCTCTCATTCATGGAAGAAGATTTAACCTGCGAAAATCAAGTCAAATATCTTGGACTTATACTTGATTCCAAACTCTCTTTCAGGCAACATGCTAAATATAACTCTGATAAATTTTGGAATAAAGTCCATATGATAATTCCTTTGATTAGAAGGCACTCTCCTCTCTCACTAAACAATAAAGTGCTATTATTCAAACAAATACTTAAGCCAATTCTAACCTACTCTGCCCCTATCTGGTGTATCACCGCAAAAACTCACAGAAGAAAAACCAGATACTGCAAAATAAAATTCTCCGAATCATGACAAACGCTCCCTGGTTCGTGAGGAATGATGTCATCCACAAAGATCTCAAAATTGAGGTGATAGGAGATCACGTAAAGAATATTTCTAGAAAATTCTTCCGTCAACTTCAAGATCACAAATACCCTCTTATCAACAGTCAAGTCGAATTTGCTCATACGAACGGAAAATATCCCTACCCTTATTCTACAACCAAATGGTCACTCCCCCTTAAACCTCCATAATTAGAAATAAACCACCTTCTAATCAATCGATCACCTTTCATTGTTTTTCATATTTTACTCTCACCTATATCTACTACTTCTCATAAAATACAGCGGCATGTTCATATTTTACTCTCACCTATATCTACTACTTCTCATAAAATACAGTGGCTTTCATAGCCATATTTCAGCAGGGGTGACGCCAGAGGGGAGACCGGGCAGGCCAGGGCCCCGTCGGGGATTCTGTACCCCCCATCGGGGAAAAATGTTGTATCCCGTCGGGTAAAATATTTGTACTGGGTATTCAATTGTAGTTGATAAATAATAATCTGGCGAAAATTTGAGACCAATTTCATTACACTCGTCCCCCCGTGCAGCTGGTCGTGCCCCCTGTCGGGCAAATCTTCCCCCTCCCCCTTCGGGCAAAATCTAGCGCCATTCCCGTACTTCAGACGGATAACATAGCTTTTATTATTCATTTTTATTTTCCCTCACACTGCTCAAAAGCACTCAGTCTGAGTAGACGCGCATGTTTGAAGATGTACTATCAGTAGCATAGAAGATGTACTATCAGTAGTGCACTCTAGCTAATTTTACCAAAGCTAAGTTTACATGCAGGTGACATGATTGTTCATCGAGAATACCCAAATGATAGAATCCGTCATGGAGAAACTAACACCTTAAATGCTCCTACTTTTATATTCAGTATATATTTAACTCATTCTAATAACTTTTACAAAAATAACTCACCTATTAGTATCGTTTGACAGAAAAGGACAAAAGCTAAAAGGTTCGATATTTAAAAATTTCATTATGGGTCATCTATACATTTAAAAGTGCACAAACTTCAACATTTTTAACTGAAATTTGTTTTAATTAGAAATAGTGGTAATCTGTAAAAAAACATTTGAATCAGGATTGGTATGATTATATTTGAAGAAAACGGTTAGTGCAAAATGATTCACCTAAAAGAATAAATAATCAGGCGTATGTAATTGAATCTAGAAATATGTTGCTTCAAACAGCTCTATCCTGATTTGCTGTCTGCGCAGTTACTAGCTAATATGAGAATTAATAATCAATCTAATTTTTTTCTATTAAATGGATAATGATGTTTTCAATATTTTTGCTTTGGAAAAATCAGTATTAAAAATACAAATTACTACCAATGAAGGAATCATGATTAAAATGCGTGAGAAATTCATAGAGACAAGATATTATGAAATCATATTGATACAATTGTAAATTTCAGAAAGATTATAAATTTATATACTTTTATTTTTTTAAAAAAATGTTATAGGTATGAATAAATTTTATTTTCACGACAGTGATACCAATTTTATTTATGCGACATTTTTCTTTATTATGAATAAATTTATCACAATTAATTTAAAACGCAGTTATGTAACCTTCTTTCCACTTAGACTGTCCAAAAAGGGGAACAGGCATTTATTTCCTTAAATAATGCATCTACACACACGCTTCCAATTATAATGTTTACTCAAATAAGTTGAGAAACTGTATAAAACTAATTTGGCTTTAGGGAGGTCGTGAATAAAAAGTTGAAATAATAAATCTTCATACGGTCCCAATAAAGTAAAAGTGTCAACGAGTAAAATGTCCCCTTCACACTCATCTAATTATAAGCTAAAATAAACGATTCCATCTACAAAATTGACATATATATATAATAATTTCTAGATTTAAAGGGGCTTCCCAAAAATTAAAATGTAGATGTTTATTAAAGAAATGCACATTTGTTCAACACACACAAAAAAATTGCGAATATTTGTTTAGTAGAACGTCAACAAATGGTCATGAGTTGCACTAAAATTTGCTAACCTTACGTACTGTTACTCAGTTTCATTGACCTATAGTTACGACTATAGACTTTATAAAAAAAGTAAGGAGATCTTAAGAAAGTTAAAATTTAAGGCATCACACCGTTTTTAATGTGGTACTTTTTTATGTGCTTCCTTTTCACAAAAGAATTTTTTAAATATGTTGTGGAATCTATTTTATGGCTTCTTGTAAAATTATGGAATATACATGGTGTCCGAGAATAATTGGACACATTTCAAAAGCTAATAAAAAAAGGACTAATTATGTTTCAACTACGGCTTCTTTTTAACAAGCGAGTGCATTTTAAAAAGTTTTTTTCAGATAGATAACGCTCCGTTTTGGTTTTCTAGGGGGTCGTAAATTACTGGAAATCAAAAGTTTATTTAGAGCTATTATCTGCGAAACTGGAAGAAAACTATTAAAACTGGGAGAAAAATAATATCATGTGTTTATAGGAAATTTCACTGTCTTTAATTTGTTAGTTCACATGTAGTGTGAAAACGGAAGAATTTTCGAGATATTCAAAAAAAACTAAAGGAAAGAAACCAGGAAACGCGCATTGGCTTCTACTGGTCGGTAGCCATTGCGAATGAAAATCTCTCGCTCTAGGAAATTTAGAACGCTGTAATGGTACACCACCTATCTGGAAAAAACTTTTTGAAATGCGCTCTCATTTTTTAAAAAAATCCGTAGTTGAGACATTCTTTTTTATTATTATTATTATTATTAAATTTTGAAATGTGTCCAACGATTCTTCGACATCCGGTTTTTTTTTTGACATTTTTTTTATACAGTCCTTATTCATCCCACGAAAACAGGATTGAGTCGTTTAATTTCCTTTTATTTTTACTTTATAACTTTTAAACGAAACAAAATTTTGGAGATTGCAAAAATGTCATATATAAGATCGATAAATCGTGAAAAAAATTATACGAAACATATATGTATAATTCAAAATAAGGCATTATAAGTAATTCATGAAGGCGAAATAAATTATGGCTCATCTTTCTCAATAGAACTTATTTCATTTGTAATGGACTAATTTGTATAATATTTTCGGCTTTCCAGATGCATTTTCAATTTCATAATAATGTATTCTTGGTGTGACTTGAAAATAAAATGACAATTTTGGCGCAGATTTACGTTTCTCCACAGTGGTCTAATGGTGTGTTGAGAAAGGAAAAATTTACGCCGCTTTTTGCGCTAAAGTTAAACGCTTATAGTTCCGCAACGAAAAAACGCAAAGAGTTGGTTTTAGTTTCACTCAGAAAGGTAGACATTGAAGATTGCAAAAAGAATTTTAGAATTTGGAATTAGGGTTTAGTCGCAGTCGACCTGCAAATTTGGTGTAAATCACTAGAACTTTTGAGGCGCCACTGTGATCAATGCGCGCGCACGCAGACTAAGGCAATTCATTCATACCTCACGCGAAATATTACCCAAGAATTGTTGAATTATGTCGAATTTCGTGCTAAAGTTGAAGGCTTATAGCTCCGCAACCAAATAAAAAAGAGAGTTGGATTTGATTTCATTTAACACAGAAAGATAGACATTAAAGATTGCAAAAAGAATTTTTGAATTTGAAATTATGATTCAATTACAGTCGAGTTGCAAAGTTGGTGAAAATCGCGAAGAATTTTATATAGATGATGTCATATGGTAACAGTAGTCTGATAGTCACCATAGACAATAGAGTTAATAGTCACATACAGATACTTTTGTTACAGAAAGTTTCGCAGTGACAGCCTCTTGTCATTTTTTTTTTTTGTTTCTATGGAACGACAAGAAAGTCATCGAGAAACAACGGATGGCTGTATCATCTGCCTCTCCCCCTCCACCATCTGCTTAAATTTCAACCCCATATACAGAGTGGTCATAAATTATTATTTCAAAAATTAATAAAAAAAACTACTAATGTTACTCCTAAGTTTTTAAAAAATGAGAGCGCATTAAAAAATTTTTTTTCATATAGGTAACTTTCCGTTACGGTGTTCTAGGATGCCGTAAATTATTGGATATCTCCCATTTTCGAAAGTCATTATCAGCGAAACATTTAATTCGAGAAGGAAAATAAAGGAATGTATCTGTAGAGAATTTAACGCTCTTTAATTTGTTAATTCACACATAGTGTGAAAACTGCAAATTTTTCGAGTTATTCAAGAAAAACTAAAAAAAAAAAGAAACCAGAAACCTCGCATCGGTTTTTGCTGATAGTTAACCATTGCGTATGGATAAGGATTCAACCAATTTCAAATATTAATGAAAAGAACTAACAATGTTACAACTACGGGTTTTTTTTGAATGAAGGAGCAAATAAAAAAGCCTTTTTTCCAGATAGGTGGCGCACCATTACGTCATTCTGAATCTGCTACAGAGAGAGTTTTCCAGAAAGATAACAAGATTCGGAGGGACAATATTACTGGCTTTATCCACTAGTCATCTCTTAACAATCAATATTCAAAAACTGGAAGATCGATGTATTCTGTGGCAAACAGATGTTCGTTGACTAGCTTTTCGACAGTTTCCTGGTTGTCCAGCAAGTGAAACACAAATTTTGGACAATTTCAATGCCAATGTTCTCCACAATTGTATGGACCAGCAGGAGATGCCAAGCTTTCTCTTTATCATCAGTCCTACACACATGGATTTGTTCAGATACTCTAGACCAAATAGGATTAGACATGCTCTCTCCAAAAGGGCATTGAAATATCTTTGGAGTGTAAATAATTTTAATCCTACTGTTCTGTTCGTATTAACTATAAAGTGCACCATAAAGCTTTATTATGCACATATACTTACTATGCGCACTAGCTTTACTATGCACATACAAAGTTTGTTACTGTTATTTTATGTTAATTTGCTCAATTTATTGTTTCATTAATTTTTGTTTTTAATATTTGGGTCAATTTAACAAGAAGAATAAATACAAAGTGTAGGGGCCTATGTTCGCCATGATTTCAGAACAATATTATGTTTAGAGATAAGTAAGTTAAGATCATTGTCTTATTTTTCAATTATATCAAGAATAAACTTGAAATATTTTAAAAATAAGACAATGAATAGGTAAATATATTCATATGCATGTAAAAGTAAAAAGTTGAATTAGAATATTTTTTTAAATCTTACATCCTTATTTACAATTAAGACAAAAATACGTTAGTTTATCACGAACCAGTTTAGATTACCAACGATTTCATTTAGTTTACCAACGCTCAGTTTATATTTTGATGTTTGGAGTGAATTTGCTGAACATTATGAACAGTTTGAGTAACCGCATTGTCATCATGATCAGAAGTTTCACTTTACTCACTTGTATGATTTTCCTGTACAGAAACGACTTCCACTTTGCAATCAGGCGCCTCTATAAACTGAGCTATTTCAGAGTCACTCAAATACGAAAGAATCGCTATTATTTATTTTTTTTCGTGGCATTACAGATTCAAGAGTATGATATTTAGGTATGTATGCTGCATTTTCATACAAATGACATCAAGCGGAATAATTTGAAAGGAACCCTACAACCTTACTGGATATTTCTTATCACGTGACCAGGCTACGCTCTCTGACTTTGATTGAACTTGTGTGCTTATGCAAAACACGCTAGATGACTTTTCAGGTATGTATTGTTATCGTCTCCTGTTCAATTAATAATATAGTGTGAAAGTCATTACGCACATTCAAGGGAACATATTGATCCGAACGATACATTGATACAATTTTTAAAAAAACAAAGAAAATATACAGATAAAAGAAAATATTTTTTCAGAGAAATAATATATCCCTCTCAATAACAAAGTCACGAAATGTCTATAAAATATCTCTTTACTGTCATTTTTTATAAGAAATTAAAAAATGTTTCTAGCCAGATAGACACGAACATAACAGCAGGCTTAATTGCATTCGCTGACATTTTACTTGACTCATGGATAGGGATAGATATGCTACACCAAGAGAGACTATCACATTAATGACCAGCGGGCTATTTTTCGGACAATTTCATTTCATGTTCATCGCCAAACAGAATGCACTCATTTTTTTTATATTCTCAAATATGTAAATGTGTAACCCCAAAATCTGAAACAATTTTCTACAGCCACACACCTCCAGTTAGTCAGATATTGAAGTCAAAATATCGACATATTTTGCTTTCCCCTTAGATTCGGAAATAAAGCAAGGAATACGAAAGTAATATTTATTTTTTAATATTTTATTATATATTAAAAGACTTTTATCATTTATCTATAAAAACGATTTTAAAAGCAAAAGTAACGATTTTAAAAAACTACACTTTCACCCAATTTGTTTCAATATTTAATTTTCTTCACTGCTATCTTAAGCTTTCTTTTTTAATATAATTTACTACAAATTTATTAAAATCAATGCTTTAAATTAGTTGTGTGTTAACGAGTTAGAACCAACGCCACCACAATTAACTACATGTAAACGAAAACGTAATTCAAATTGGAGGAGTTTAAACTTTTATAGGATCATATAAATAAACGTTCTTTAAGTTACAAATATAGTTTCTCTCTAGAATATATCATACATTAAATAATTTTTAACTAAATTTATTAAACAAATTAATTAAAATAATTGACGATTAAAATAATATATAAATAATAACTAAACAATAATTTAAATAATTAAAACAATTAATAATATTTAAAGCAATAAATAATATTAATTCATAATTAAAATAAATTAACTAAATAAATTTTCTTTGATTTTTCATTTAATTTCAAAAAAAGCCGTAAACATTATTTATCTCTTAAAAATATCGTTCATTAAATTATTTTTTAAAATCTGTTCTTTCCATTTAGATCTTTTCATGGCATTAAGTTGCTCGATTTCAAATCATTAATCATCAATCAAAATCGACAAGATACATGCAATTCTATTTCTTAAAGAACACACAAACAAATAATTCAAGAATCGTTTGTTCTTAGAAGACCTTTTCACACACGCAGAAGTTAATTACAACAGCGTGTATCCTGACTAGTAACTGACTTTTCGTAGCCAAATAAAACGTAGCACAAAAAAATACTGAAAAAAGGTACACCAAATGAAAGATACTTTGGAAGCAAGTCGCCCGACAGTTTTAACTTTCTTTTTGAAATCTGAGGACTTGCAGTCAAAACGCAAAGAAAAAAGAAAGAAAAACTTCAGAATGAAATCTTCGCAAACACTCCATGGTATATCAGCAATGATATGATTCACGGACACCTCAACATATAAAGAATCAAAGATTACTATAAAATACTATCAGGAAAATTATAGGCCATCGAAATCTTATAAGTAGTAGAGAAGTGGAAATCGCTCATAACAACAGCAATTTTTATTTGATTCCAAAGCAATGCTACGAAATTGATTATGAAACGGTAAATGCAATAGCTTTTTTTTTATTTGGTCCTGAAATACTCAATGCTGTTTTTAATTATGGACTCGGCTCTTCAAGTATAATCAATAATTCAAAGAATTAGTAGATCTACATATAAAAAATATTTTATTTTCTAGACTTGCAGGAGTACTTTGGTTCCCGATTTAGTGGAAATACCCTTCCTGTTACATATTTTGAATAAATTTCTGAATTTTCAAAAACAAAAACTCGGATGTTAAATAATGATATTTAACAGATTTGATCAGATACTCTAGACCAAGTAGGATTAGACATGCTCTCTGCAATAGGGCATTAAAATATATTTGGAGTGTAAATAATCTTAATCCTATTGTTTTGTTCGCATTTACTACAAAGTGCACTATAAAGCTATATTATGCACATATACTTACTATGCACATATAAAGTTTGTTACGGTAATTTTATGTTAATTTGTTCAATTTATTGTTTCATTAATTTTTGTTTTTAATATTTGGGTCAATTTAACCCGAGGAATAAATACTAAGTATAGGGGGCCTAAGTTCTCCGTGATTTCAGAACAATATTATGTTTAGAGATAAGTAAGTTAAGTTTATTTTCTTATTTTTCAATTACATCAAGAATAAACTTAAAATATTTAAAAAATGAGACAATGAATATGTAAATGTATTCATATACATGTAAAATAAAAAAGTTGAATTAGAATAATTTTTTAAAAAATCTTACACCCTTATTTACAATTAAGACAAAAATACGATAGTTTATCACGATCCAGTTTAGATTACCGACGATTTTATTTAGTTTACCAGCTATCAGTTTATATTTTGATGTTTGGAGTGAATTTGCTGAGCATTATGAACAGTTTGAGTAACAGTATTGTGATCATAATTAGAAGTTTCACTATACTCACTTGTATGATTTTCCGGTTCAGAAACGTCTTCCACTTTGCAATCAGGTGCCTCCATAAACTGAGCTATTTCAGAGTCACTCAAATACCAAAGAATCGCTATTATTTATTTTTTTCATGGCATTACATGTCAAGAGTCTGATATTTAGGTATGTATGCTGCATTTTCATGCAAATGACATCAAGCGGAATAATTTGAAAGGAACCCTACAACCTTACTGGATATTTCTTATCACGTGACCAGGCTATCGCTCTCTCTGAATTTAATTGAACTTGTCTGCTTATGCAAAACACGCTAGTTGACTTTTCAGGTATGTATTGTTATCGTCTCCTGTTCAATTAATAATATAGTTTGAAAGTCATTACGCACATTCAAGGGAACATATTGACCCGTACGATACATTGATACAATTTTTAAAAATACAAAGAAAATATACAGATAAAAGAAAATATTTTTTCAGAGAAATAATATATCCCCCTCAATAACAAAGTCACGAAATGTCTATAAAATATCTCTGTACTGTCATTTTTATAAGAAATGAAAAAAACGTTTCGAGTCAGATAGACACGAACATAACAGCAGACTTAATTGAATTCGCTGACATTTGATTTGACTCATGGATAGGGATAGATATGCTACACCAAGAGAGACTATAACGTTAATGACCAGCGGGCTATTTTTCGGACAATTTCATTTCATGTTCATCGCCAAACAGAATGCACTAATTTTTTTTTATATTCTCAAATATGTCAATGTGTAACCCCAAATTCTGAAACAATTTTTAACAGCTACACGCCTCCAGTTAGTCAGATATTGAAGTCAACATATCGAGATTTTTTTGCTTTCCCCTCTTATTCGGAAATAAAGCAAGGAATACGAAAGTAATATTTATTTTTTTAATATTTTATTATATATTAAAAGACTTTTATCATTTATCTATAAAAACGATTTTAAAAGCAAAAGTAACGATTTTAAAGCAGTGTTTTTTTAAACTACACTTTCACCCAATTTGTTTCAATATTTAATTTTCTTCACTGTTATCTTAAGCTTTCTTTTTTAATATAATTTAGTATAAATTTATTAAAATCAATGCTTTAAATTAGTTGTGTGTTAACGAGTTAGAACCAACGCCAACACAATTAACTACATGTAAACGAAAACGTAATTCAAATTGGAGGAGTTTAAACTTTTAGAGGATCATATAAATAAACGTTCTTCAAGTTACAAATATAGTTTCTCTCTAGGATATATCATGCATTAAATAATTTTTAACTAAATTTATTAAACAAATTAATAAAACAAATTAATTAAAATAATTGACGATTAAAATAATATATAAATAATAACTAAACAATAATTTAAATAATTAAAACAATTAATAATAATTAAAACAATAAATAATATTAATGAATAATTATAATTAATTAACCAATTACCTTTTTTTTGATTTTTCATTTAATTTGAAAAAAAGCCATAAACATTATTTATCTCTTAAAAAAATATCTTTCCTTAAATAATTTTTTAAAATCTGTCCTTTGTATTTAGATCTTTTCATGGCATTAAGTTGCTCGATTCCAAATCATTAATCATCAATCAAAATCGAAAAGATACATGCAATTCTATTTCTTAAAGAACACACAAACAAATAATTCAAGAATCGTTTGTTTTTAGAAGACCTTTTCACACACGCAGAAGTTAATTACAACAGCGTGTATCTTGACTAGTAACTGACTTTTCGTAGCCAAAAAAAATACTGAAAAAAGGTACACCAAATGAAAGATACTTTGGAACAAGTCGCCCGCCAGTTTTAACTTGTCTTTTTGAAATCCGAGGACTTGCAGTCAAAACGCAAAGAAAAAAAAGAACGAAAAACTTCAGAATAAAATCATCACAAACGCTCCATGGTATATCAGCAATGATATGATTCACGGACACCTCAACATAGAAAGAATCAAAGATTACTATAAAAAACTATCAAGAAATTATTGGCCATCGAAATCTTATAAACAATAGAGAAGCGCAAATCGCTCATAAGAACAGCACTTTTATATTTAATTCAAAGTAATGCTACGAAATTGATTATGAAACGGCAAATGCAATAGATTTTTTTATTTGGTGCTGAAATACTCAATGCTGTTTTTAATTATGGACTCGGCTCTTCAAGTATAATCATTAATTCAAAGAATTAGTAGATCTACATATAAAAAATATTTAATTTTCTAGACTTGCAGGAGTACTTTGGTTCCCAATTTAGTGGAAATACCCTTCCTGTTACATATTTTGAATAAATTTCTGAATTTGCAAAAACAAAAACTCGGATGTTAAATAATGATATTTAACACGATTTATTATCATGCCAAAATGTTTAGGACTAGATTCGAATTCCGTTGCTTCTTTCCTTTCAAAGTTTGTAAGAGTTTTACTACATTAATACGCTTTGTAAAATTACTGAACACGCTAGCGTGAAAAATTGAGTTAATATTGATTCTGCGCACGTATTTAAATCATTACCTCGTCGGCAGAGAGCTTCTGAAAGAACCGCTTTTGAAGTATAGGATCGATAACGCAATTTCTCACTACTAGATTTTCTTAAAATGCGCTGCTTTTCTATTGAAAAGCTGCGCGTTATATATCAGAAAGTACAGTCTTCTCTTAAAAAATTGTTACATAAGTATATATTAGTGATATGTTTTTAGAAATAGTGGTAAATTATAAGGTACATGTTAATAAATATTATTCATGTTTTCATTATGTTTAATAAAGAACATGGCAAGGATAAAATTTTATCTATGTTTTTCTATAATAATGCAGTCAAAAAAGCGTTTGAAAAAATCATTAAACCATATAGTTTTGAAAATGGGGACACATGTTCGTAAGGAGACCCTGTTGAACATACTCAACATCTCTGTTGGTAGGGAGATTAACTTAAGGCGCTATTTTGGATTTCATCGCCCAAACGTTTATTTGATTTTCGTGAATACCTGTTACACATGAAATTAAAGAGCGTACAGTTACCCGCATAAAATTAGATACAAAGGTCTCTCTCTCATAGACAATAATGACAATTTTTTTAACATTGCACTTCACCTAGACAGTACGCCACCAATGTGCAACAGTGGGAACTAATCTGACTAAGTCACTGCGACGTGAAATTTTCCCTATCGTCATGACAACGATGTAAACAGTTATTTCAAAACCTATCGTCTTGACAACGATGCAAAGAGTTATTTCAATTCCTATGGTCATTATTTTTATTAATTTTTAACTTTTTTCGACGATTTTTAAATTTAAGAATAGCTGATTTCTTTTGATATATTGTTAATTTTACAGCCTAAATAATATAATTCTGAAATAAAGTTTTCCTCACTAATTTGAATCTCACTCTTCGTTGAGTAATAATAATTTAAGACATATGGATATAGAATTTAAGTATTAAGTTAATTTTAAATAAAATTATATTTATTCTTTTTCACGAAAAAAAATAATTAACCTCTTACTAGAGTACCAATAATTAAAAACATGTGGATATATAATTTAAGAAGTATAAAATATTTTTCAAATAAATAAATTATATTTATTAATTTTGAAGAAAATTTCTTTCCAATCATAATTTTTTTTAAAACTGTGTAGGAGTTTTTTTTTGTTGATTAAGTTAATATTATAATACCTTATTGATATAATAATTATTTTTCTTATCTTCGCATTTATTCTTATTATATATAAAAAAAATTTATAGAATATACTTTTAATACAAAAAAATAATTTGTAAAGTTAATTTTTATGAATTTTTTATCCCCCAGATAAAATAATGTTATTTAGCTTTGCACCAAGATGTTATAATAAATGTCAAAGACTCAAAATAATATCAAACTATTTTATTGCGCACATATAACAAGTTATAAAATATTACAAATTAATAACATTTCTAATAAACTTCAAATGCTGAACATAATGGAAAAAATTGGGTTTCAAATCATTTTTCATCATTTTAACTTTATGTTTTATCATCATAAGGATAAAAGAAGAAATAAAAAACACTTGTGCTTTCTCTTTGTGCTCTATATGACTATCAAAAAAGTCTGTATTTAATTTTTTAAACATTTTATCAAATTGGAACAAAATCCTGGAGTTCTAGAAACATTATAAGTATATATAAAATAAGTAAACAAATTTTCAAGATTGACAATAATAAAATACATCAACAGTGATATTTTTAAGTATCTCAAGCCTGTAAGTTTCATTACTTTTAATTAATAAAATAAATGAAACACATAATTACCACACCTGAAATAAAAAAAATGGAGAAATTGACGACCTTTGTATGAAAGAATGAAACAACTGACAGGAAATTTAAAGGAGTAGTAATCTTACATCTCTACGAATTTTTAAATATACACAATGCTAATTTAAATACTTAGAAATACTTTATTCAACAAAAACAATTTCAAGATATTCAATAATAAAATATATCAACATTCATTTTTTAATGATCGTAGACCATTACTACTTTTCTTTATACATTAAAGCTGTTGAAATTTCATTATTTATAATTAATGCAATCAATAAATCGATATAGTAAGCAAATAATAAAAATTTGCACACCTGAGATAAAAGACGGTTGAATTGATTTAAATTTATATATCTACAAGACTTGGGCCATCTTTATATAAATGAATGAAGCAACTGACAGGAAATTTGGTATGGATGTTCAAAGCAGTATTAATCTTGTATCTGTACGACTTCTTTTCTTTAATATACACAATGCTATTTTAAATACTTAGAAATACTTTATTAAATAAAAACAATTTACAAGATATTTAATTATAAAATATATTAACAATAATTTTTTACTTATCTTAGACCATAGAGCTTAATAACACGAAATATTTTTTTTTCCAGAAAGAAACTGAAGTTGGCTAAGATATATGCATCATGAATTTGTCATTTAAGAAATTTTTTAGCCTTTTAAAGAAAAATAAAAGAACAAGAGATTTTTTTAAAATAAAATATTGTTAGCTTAAAGAGTGCAATGATAAGTTCGGAACTGACTCATTGTAAGATACACAGAAAATTTCAAAAATTTATTTCTTCAAATTAACTAGAAAATTGCTGCAGTATCAAAGCACGTATTCAAACTGTGATCAACAGGATCATATGATGCAAGTTCATCTAATCATAATATGTGAGTTCCTCTAAACATAAATTATTTCACACATTTTTATACAAATTTCTACGAAATCGTGTTGAAATTTTATATAACCAGCCATCCTGAAGACCAGCCATCCAGCTCCAAGATTGACAGACTGCCTGAAAAAAAACCCAAATTTCTAGTAGATTCCATTTGTATAACACAAACACACACCAATTTATTTTTATTAGACTCCACTTCATTGTAATACTTGAATATTATGAATAAAATATTCGCCTTCAGCCATTGACAATTAATTTTCTTGTATGAAGGTTTCTTAAATAAAACAGATCAAAATATTTTGATAACTTTACTAAACAAGTGTTATCTAATATGCTTATTAAACAAAGTTCCTACATTTTATTTACACAAATAAGAATGAATATTTTAATTTGCTTCTTGAAAATGTATGTTAAAAATAAATACTAATAAAAATAAGAATCTTCTTAAAAGGGAATTGAAATTTGCATAAGGGTGCTATACTAAGATACTGAATTATTTCTATGATACTAGTATCAGTATGTGATAATAATAAATACGTGTAAACATTAATCAAACTAGAGATATTTAATCAGTTCATTTTATTCTATTTCTCATTAGGCATTTGTGAAAAAGCTTTCTTTGGATATAACTACACACACTAGATACACATCTCAATATTACTTCAACTTACAGCACAAATAACAGCAACAATTTTCATAGTATGAAAACACAACCAAAACTTCCTTCAAAATCTAAATAAACTAAAAATGCTACAAAATTTTATCCTTTTATATCTACAATATAAATATAAATGGTTAGATTTTAATCTACGGTGCCCACTTACTTCGTTCCCCTTAGGATCGCCATCTCTTTGCCGCCAAGAATGGAGAGGAGAGAACACTTGTTTTGGTTGCGCAATGATGATTTTAAGGTGTGAGATGTGCGCGTGCGCGGAAATTTATCTTTTCATCGGTGCTTTCCGTATGGCACGATATTACTTTTCGTTTTGATTGGTTTGTCCCGTTGATCTGTTTCATGTGATTGGTCGATTCAATCGAATTTGTTTTGTCGGTTTGATTTTTGTCTGATTTTATCATTTCGTTACGTGCGCTTCGTACAGCTGTTGTTGATTATGGAATTGGATCCCTTTCGAGGTGTGTGGATCAGGGATTGATAGCAAGCGGATACCAGTGTCCTAAGTGTAAACAGCAATTGGGCAATTAAAATAGGTATGTGAAGTTTTAACTACACTTTTCACGTTTTTGAACATTTTCATTCACTTTAGGTTCAGAACTCTGTATGTTATTCTGTGTTTTCACTTCTCAATGAATAAGCGAAGCTTCCCCCGCTTTGATTAAAACGCGAAGCAGCTGATGTTTTCTTAAGTTAAATATAATTGCCCGGTACACGTTTGAAATGCCGAAGGCATTGCGGGCTCAATCGCTCCTTTTCAAATGGAGCATGCGCAGTACAGGAATGAAAAGCATACTGTGCATCCTAAAACAGCATTTGGCGACAGCAAATGAAATTGCGCCAAGAAATATTGGCGAGAAGCGAGTGGTCACTGTAGAGTAAAAGTCTACATCATAAATATATTATTTATGATTTGCAGCTGTATTTCAATATTAAATTACTGATAAAAGAATTTTAACTTGTAAATTACTTTAACAGTTCACAATATCCTTTATTCACTTATCTTTATCAGTTTAATATCTTTTAAAATTATTTTAATTACCAAGTTATATTATGTAGTAATAAATCTAAAATATATAACAGTACAAAAATTTTAAAGAATTCATGCAATTTTTTGTTAGATTATTCGATATGATAGGCATTTTAATATGCTTTAGCAATTGCGCAAAGATAAAATAAAATTTTATTATTTTATATAGAAAAAGTGAAAATAAGTATTTCAAATCTTGGAAAATTTAAGGTTATTTAAGTAACCTCTCATAAGCATATTGAAACGCATTTTAAACTTACCGTTCTCATCTCCAGGAATCTTGAATAAGAAGGTAGTCTCCATACTCTAGAAAAAACTGGAATAGTCACTCACACTAATTGTAAATAAAGTATTGAGCCTAATTATAAAAAAAAACGAATTTTAATAAATAATCAGGGAAATTTGACAAGCAGCAGCAAAAATTAAACCGGCAACCCAACATTGCGGCGTTTCGTTTGCTTTTCGTTCGATATACAATGAATGGCGCCGTGTTATGGTTTGTAGTTCTTCTCACAAATTCTGTCCAGTTTAGGTGGCGTTGCGATAGTTATATAAACTCCGGAGTGAGACCTATGGTACAATTTACGCGACCTCAAAGAATGAACTTCTATGGACCAAAAATGATCTTCAATCCCGCCATCTGTTGACAGGAGATAGAACTAAAACTCTGCAAAAGTATATTACAAGGAAATGAATTTAAAAAATTTTTAGATTCAATTACCAATGATAGAATCACACCTTTTTGAAAGTAGGGTTCATCCTTGGTATTTGTGACTTTTTGATATTGCGTAGTAAATAACAGTTCATCAAATATTCGTCATTCCTAGAGAGCTTTTGCCTCCTAGTGCTATTTGATAGGACAAGTTTTGACTTTTTTCGCACCAACCTAATGAGGATATAAAATTCAAAATAAAAAATTTTTTAATTTAAATTACAGTTCCTCTTTTTAAATAAAATTCTTTAATTCTTAGGGCCGCGGTGGCCTAGTGGTAAGGTCTCGGCCTTGGAACCAGAGGGCTCCAGGCCGAAACCCAATTCCGCCGTGCAAGGGCCCTGTTGCACACCAAATCATTCGTAGTGGCCAAACGTCCTCTCGTTGGTGTGGCGTGGACGCTTGGAGAGGGGTGCCAACTCAGTTGTCGCCCTCGTCATCTGACCGTGGTTCAAAATGACGAGGTCCGTCCCAAAATAGCCCTCGTGTTGCTTCAAAACGGGACGTTAATATAAGCAAATTAACTAAATCTGTAGATCTTATAAAATATTTTAATTGCATATGAAATAAATTTTTTATATATTGAATATTTATTTATGATATGTATCATATCATATATCATTCATATATCATATATTTATGATATATGAATACATCACTCAGAATTTCTTTTAACCTCAATAATAATTTTTTAAAAGAATTCCCTGTTATTCGTGATATAAAGATTCAAATTAGCTGAAAGAATGCAGGTTCTATAGAACAAAATCATTTCTGTAGTTGATTATATTTCTGAACATTCAACCTTGATAATAAATTAAAGATCTTTGTTTGGTCTTAGAGCAAGATTTCGTAATATATGCCGAAGGCAATTTTAAGGCGGTTTTTCAATACAATCGCTGAGTTATATTTTTGCAGCTACTCTAAACATAACTCTGATGAAGGAAATAATATCAAAAAATAAAGATATACTGAAATGTAAAATCATCGATATTTATTTAATCTGTTTTATGTATCGCGAATACAGAAGCGAATTTTAAATAGGTATATCCAACGTTTATTTATAGATAAGGAGATGACTACAAAGAGCCTTAGTTAAAATAGATTTTATTGATTGTATTTGTTAAATTTTTTTCATAAATGAATATGAAAATAAAAATATGGAATTTTTTATTCATATTTTGAATCATATCTTTCGGTGAAAAGCGTTTTAAGATCTGCTGCAAAGCCAAAGGCTAAATTATCGTATCGCCTACTGAAATACAAAAAGTAAAAAGAAAGACCCGTAAAATTATCATTTGTGTGTATTCAGACATACAAATGTGGCTCTAGATATTTTTCTTCCTGAGCTCTGGTTATTTTGCTTCAAATTATATGAAATTTCATATTCGGAGGGTTCTGAATGTTAGGAATAGTTTAAAAAGAATAATAACTGATTGTTGCCATTCGATTATTAGAAGTTGATATGAAAATGAATATGAAAACAGTCCCTGCCAACAATGACATTTGAATACATTTGGAAAGGGCGCAATAATAAATCAAATGATAAATTTTGAGTGATTTTAACATTTGTAGATTGAGAGCAATAAGAAATGTTCGGATGCTTTTTTTGACAGTCATGGTAACATCACCAGGAAGGGAACTTTATCCCGACCATGAGCTGCTACACTTTGGATTAGCATTTCCCAAATTTTGTTTACAGGCGCCCTTAAATATTCTTTTTGGTTTTGAGAACCCCCTCCTTCTCGCCTCTAAAGTCATTTCTCTATGCAAAGAAGTTTTTGTTAACTTCTTTGTACAAAGAAATGACTGGAGAGGACGAGGTTGAGGTTTTGGCTTAGTTTAAGAATCAAACGAATCTAATTAATTTAGTAACATTTGAGGGATTTATTTTTTATATTATATTTTATTACATTTCTTATAATATAAGATTTACCCAATTTTCAATTTGCTAAAATGAAACATTGAATGTTTATACGACGATGTACAACTTTTAAGAAAGCGTCAGCAACAAATTTTTCAAGGACTATATCACTTGCATGAAGAATGTTGAAACCTTCATAAATCGCTAGAACATATTGGCAGAATGTAGTTGTCTAATAGTACTCCGGTACCGTTCTGTTCCTTTTATATTAACTGGCCGTACAATCTTGATCATTCCACTAACCCAAGCATGGTTACCATATGAATAACAGAAGTAGATTAAACAATGGATTGCAAACTGAACTGATAGTACGTGAAAATAGGTTCGTGAAAAAGGGCTACGAATATCTGCGCACATTCCAATCTCTAGCCCGTACTCCCCCTCCCAGTCCCCCTGTTACAACAGGTTCTGGTTTCTAGCCATTTTCCGCGACTGCTGCTATCAATATTCTGGAACATGTGGTATCGTTTTACAAGGGGAAAAAAAAATCGGTATTGTAATGTACGAGTTTTCTAAGGCCCGCTGCAGCTGTGTTGAACAAATCTCTAAATTGAAATTGCCGGAGAAGCTATAAGCGATTGAAGTGCATTGATAACTGTTAGACTGTACCTGTATCTCCCGCAGAGCAAGAGTATTTCTAATAGCATTTTCGACACGTTTATTAGCACTTTCCCCTCAAATCGTAGATGTATCGAACATTAGCAGCACTCTTGGTCTGAGGTAGGTGCATGTTCAATATCCAACTGATACTATCACTGCACTTCAAGCTTCTAACACATTTCTCCTGCCTTTTGCTGCTGCTGATTTGTCCGACACAAATTGGACGTATTAAGTGGATCTATAGATGCAAAATTATCATTATAAGCAGTTGCATCTAAAAAATGATTATCGTTTAAGGAAGGTTCAGAATACCTTGGGTACATAGGAATTCCGCCGGGACTAAAGAAAATATCGTTATAGACAGTATCATTATGCACAGGTTTCACTCTATATAGGGCAAGTGTGTCCAAAATTTCATTGCAATAAATCGATTATTATTCGAGATACAACTTATTCCGTATTTATAATGTAACGCTTAGAAATCAGTTTAACATCCGCTGTAAGCTAATTTTTTCGAGAAGAATTTTGAAATGTATTCATTTTTGACTTTCAAGGATTTCTGATTTTAAGTATGAGATTTCATTTATTCATTTTTATTTGAAATTTATATATTTTAATTTTTTTACTATTTTTCCTTTAATTGAATACTTTTTAAATTTAAAACACATTTTATTTTTAGGTTGTTAAATGGAAACTTAATATATATTTACATTTCGCCCTTTCCAATCTTAATAACATGTATTAGATACAGCGCCATCTGGCCATCAACCTGTCTCCTAGCCAGCTGAGAGCGCCACCTGGTCCGAAGCCAGTTGTGAGGGAGGAGGCAGAAAATTTTCGGGATGTTCTACTTCATGGAAAATGATAATAGTTCTTGGTTATCAGTTACGTTGAAACTCTTGAATATTTAATTTCTAGGCATATATTTTTTTGCTTTGATTTTAAACTATTATTATACAGTTATTCATCCAAACTATAAGACCTTAAAATTTTTTCTATAGCTATCTAAAAACTGCAGATTTGCTTTTATTTCAAACGATAAAATTATTTACGAAAAATTCTGTGGATTCTAAAGAATAGCTGACTAATAGAAGGATAAGATGTTTCACTTTTCCAAATTGAAATTATATAGTTGAATTTTCTATTACTAGGGGGTTACACCCCTACTAGATCCTCTCGTCACAAACTTCAAAACTTTTAGCTTTTTCTTTCAACGTTTCACAAACTTTTAGCTTAAAAAGGACACTTTAAAGTGACAAATGGCTTTAAATATGTTCAGATTCAGATATGTTCGATTGGATCGTCTCAGGCAAGATTCCACAAGAGTTTCAGTTGTTACAGTTATCTTTTTTGACGATTTCGATTTATAATTGAAACTGCCCGACTTAAACTCATTTTGAAAAATTTCGTTGTCTCAGATCAAATCAAACTAAATTCGCCGAATCGAATGTAAACAAAAGAAACGCAAGCTGTTGCCAAACGGTGATTAAGAAATTCGACCCTTTTTTGTAGCAACGTAAGAGAATTATATATATAAATTGAGAAAAGTAAGGTAACTTTATATTCTATGGAATTTTAATTGTTTAAATAACTTATATAATAGTATTTAAGATTACACACCACTATTTATATAATATAATATATGAAGTTAATTACAATATTTGCTGGAAAATGTAAAATAATCATATAAAATATCCATAACGTTTCATACAACCCGTGGGTACTGCATGGGTTGATAAACAAAGAATTTTAAAACACGTTTGCGGACGCAATCTGACGGACAAACGATGCATACAAGATTTCTTCACAGTATGCGTTATGCTCAGAGTCGGTAGGTTTCAATGACACGAAAATGATAAGTGGAAAGAATATATTTAAACGAATGTTTCCAATTAATTAATTTTTATATAAAGCAAATGGAATATTGATTTGTTTTGAGTGACAAGTAAAGCTAAAGTTTGATTTTGCATGAGAAATTTGTTATGACTGTGGGAAAGTTTGAAAAATAATTTTTTTTCTTGGTATTACTTGAGCGTTCGTTCATATTTATCTTTTTAATTAATTTACAACCATATATAAAAAAAAATCTTTAATTCATTTTTTCTTGAATATATATATAACTTTACTTTTCATCATGTTTATTTTTAAAAAAATCAACTTTATTTTATTTTATCAGAAAATAATTAGAAATAACGTAGGAAAAAGTTAAAAAAAAAAAAATTCTTTACAAATTAAATACTCTGTTTTTCTCAGAATCGATACTAAATAAAGAAGGTTTCTCTTATTAAAAAAATAAATTTAATATACACGCTATTGATGACAAATAAAAAAAACATTCATTCTCGGTAAGACATTCGATATTAATCTTTGAAAACTTCAATTTTTAAAATTTACAAGGAAAAAGGCAAAGTTTAATAGAAATCATTGAAAGGGTATTGCTAAAACACTTTTTTATCCCTTTTCAAAGCAACTACCAATTTAATAGTAACTGTCAAATCACATATAAAATTTTCGTAGATTTATGAAAGCACCTCTCTCCAATTTTAACTTCCACACCAAATATATCATAAAAGGTTGACCATATGAGTATACCTAATTATTCTTAAAAGTAGCCACTAATAGTAATCAACGTCGCACCGAATTTAACACTTGCCCCTCAGTCATTACAAGGAAAACCTTATATCTTAAATTTGGTGAATGTTCATTACTATTTACCATTGTTTTTGTCAGTTGCATTATCTTTTTCAAAAGATCTACGAAACGCACGTTGGACTAAAATTATAGATTCCGTTTCCTCATATTGTAGGACATAAAACTCCTTTCCTTACTGATAGAGTATTCTTAGATACAGCTATAGTAGCGCCACCACTACCTCCGCAGCGCCATCAGATATGGGGAAATTGAAAATGTTTGAATTTTCCTTCATTTTAACCCCGTAAAATTAAGTGTGTGTTTAAAAATGTTTTCATTCTGTTATAATAAATTTTCTGGGGGCAGTTGCAGCATTTTAGAATGTTTATCATAAAAAATAATAGTGCTATCTGACAAATTATGAGATATTCTTTAACAAAATTGGATCAGATTATTGCTGAATAATATGATTTGGGAATAAAATGATCTAAACGATATCAATATGGCTTTGACTATTACTGTGCTTTATCGAATCTTATAATCACTTATATGTTAGGTTGAAGAATATATTATAATTTTTTTCGTTATAACTCTTTTATCATTAAAATTAGAATCAAATTATATAAAATTCTATTTAAAAGAAGAAATACTGTTTTTAATTTGCTTAGTTTACACTACTGGACAAAAATATTGCTCAATTTGGAAAATACAAAACATTTGGTGTTAATATGGATACAAAGGTACACAATCTGTTGCAGAGAATTGTGGGATGCACAGTTAAGGGATATTTTCACGGTGCCATTTAGGGGACATACTAGAAGGTGACGAATAAGAAAATGATTCAGTCTCATCCCGTTTCACAGAAAGCTGATAATGATTTGCAACTTTCAACAATGGTTTTGTTTGATATGCGCATTACTTGCATGCGTTTTCGTCAAAACAGTATGCATTTTCAGGAAGATATAAAGGTTTTTTAAAAAAGAAATCTCATTTTTTCTCTCTACAGATTAGAAAACTCTTTTCAAGAAAACCCAGAACCATACTGCAACTCGCATATTGCCAAAGTCAACCGCACCATAAACAAATACTTCAATTACCTTAACTCTAGCAGCACCCCGAATCTAATCTCGCCACAAGAAATAATGAGCCCAATCAAGAAGATTAATCCAAGAAAAGCCAGTGACCTCGATGGTGCTTCCAGCAACGATTTGAAAATACCTAAACTCAACGTAATAACTCATGTCACCAAAATTTTCAACAGATTCCATCTACTACACCACTTTCCTGACTCACGGAAACTAGTTCAAGTGTTAATTATCCCCAAACCGTAAACTGCCAGAATATTACAGACCCATCAGTCTTCTTATCAATGTTGGCTAAATCAAAGAAAACTACTAAAAAGACATAATGACCACAGTAATAATAACAATATTATCCTAAACAAATAATTTGAATTTGGAGAAAAAACAGCTGCGGAATGATATTGGCATAGATCATGTGTAACGTCCAATAGAGCCCTTCTTTTCGACTTGGCTCCTCTGGATCGACTTGTGTTACCTGGATCCTTTCCTGGACGGAAGCAACTATGGAGCAAGGCAGTGGAGGCGTGCCATCACCTCTCCCGCCTGAGTTTATCGAGTCAATGCAGATCTCCGATGATGAGGCCAGCAGTTGCGTGCACTTGCGGAGAAATGCTGCCATTACCGGGAAAATCAAGAGTGCCCGATTCCTGTTCAATTCGGAACCCAATGATCCGTACCTGCCAACGCTTGCACAAATGGAAAAAGCATATGGAATTTCTCTGTCTGCTCTGGAAGAAAGGGTAAGTTTATTTGGAACTTGTCCTGTTGTCAATTGCATTTACAATGTACCTAATGAGAGGAAATCTGTGCATAAACGTGTTAGAAATGTTAATCATAAAAATGAAAAGTCTAAATCATTAAAACATAATGTTAATAATTCTGTTAACGATCGTGATATTGGTCAAGTAATTGTTAATACTAATGATGGAATGTCTGTCATAGATAGTTCTAATGTGTCTATTAGTGATGGTAACAAAGTGCCATTAAATAATAATGATATGGATCACAATACTGAATATGTGCAGCCGTCTAAACGGCATACTGCCAAAATTAGTGTTAAGCATAACTTAAACGATTCTATTGTTAGTGAAAATAAATTTTATAAATTAAGTGTTGACGATAATGAGGCTGAACAAGGTGTAATTATACCAATTAAACGTCCCCCTCCTATAATGCTAAAAAGAACAGAACATTTTATTCAGGATCGAAAAAGGATAAATGATGAATGGGGACCAGTTGAAAGTAAACTTGGTGGTCCCTATATAAAATTGTTTACCCAGAGTGATGAAGCCAGTCATGGACTAACAAAATTTTTAAGAACAAATGATATGGGTTATTTTATTATTGAACCCAGATCTGAACGCCCTATCAAAGTTGTAATACGCGGACTTCCGCGTGACCTAAACGTTGATGTGCTCAAAAAAGCATTAGTTGAGGAATATGAATTTGTTGTAGATAAGGTTGTCCAACTAACCCGATTTAAAACTAAAGAGGCATTTGAGCTGTTCCAAGTAACATTGCCAAACATAGAAGTAAATAAGGGCATCTGGAAAATTACTTCCCTGCTCTATCTAAAGATAAAGGTTGTAAAATTTGAACTGAAAACCGGAAGTATACAATGCTTTAACTGCAACTACTGGCATCATTCAACGGCAACTTGTGGTTTTAAACCAAGATGCATAAAATGCGGTGGGCAGCATGCCAAAGATGAATGCACTAATCCTCCTGAAACCGTCACATGCATAAATTGCAAACAAGAAGGACATGTTGCCTCCTATCGAGGATGTCCAATGTTCCCGAAATCGAATAAAAATCCTGCTATAAATGAGAGGAAACAAATTACCTCGCGAAAAACCGAACCCTAGCATTCCCTATGCTAGTCACTTCAACAAAAAAGATTACAGGTCAATATACCCCCGGAAAGCCAAATTGACATGGATAGGGTAAAAGAGGCTACTACCGCCAACTACATTCCTGAAGTGGAAGCTAACGAACTAAAAGATATTCTCTATGTATTAAATGAAACTAAAAGATTATTTGCCGGTTCAGATATTAAATGGCTGGCCTCACAGTCAAGACGAAAAAATGATGATGTAGATAAAATCCATCTCCTAATTAAGCATCTTCCCACATTCTCTCCTCCTAAAACTGCTTAATGGATGTGCATTCTGGTCTTTGTATTTGCTTTTGGAATGCGAATGGTCTTACTTCTAGAAAAAAGTAGAATAGCTTCTCCCCATACCTCCTAACTATACTTTCTCAAATCAAGAATTGGACCACAGTCCACTCTCTGGTAGGACTTTAATTTTGTTAAAAATAACACTCAATCATGTTGAGTTATTTTGTCCCCGAACCTGGAATTCTATGTCTCTAACATTTGAATTTCCCTGGCTAATCAAGCCGTCTTATGATTACTCGATTTATGTACCTGTCAGGTAAAAGCAGATTGATTATGGAAAATACTGAATCT
The DNA here is from genome assembly GCA_013235015.1 of Araneus ventricosus. NCBI lineage: Eukaryota > Metazoa > Arthropoda > Arachnida > Araneae > Araneidae > Araneus > Araneus ventricosus. The sequence goes on along the minus strand of BGPR01016357.1, from coordinate 9,023 downwards.
CAATAATAGATGTAATTATGTGTGGCGACTTCAATGCCCATCATACCAGCTGGAATTTAAAGCGCATAAATACACAGCACAGGTAAACCATATATAAATATGCACTGTAAAAATCTTGAAATACTGGCCCCCCAACCCCTACTAGATATGGACCGAGATTAAAACCATCGATCTAGCACTAACAAAAAAATTTCGCCTATGAGGTATAAAATCAAATCTATTCTGATCTTACATCGGATCATAATCCGGTAATACTGAACTTGATTTTCAATATTGTACCTCTCATTGTAAAAAAGGCAAGGTCTCGACAGGTGGGACAATTTTAAAATCATTTGAATAAAATGTTAAAATTATATTCCCCCAAAATTTTTAAATTCAATCGATCTTGAAAATGAAGTGAATAAGATGACGACGCATTACCAACGCTTACAATAATAGCTCTAGGCCGTTAAAAAAGCATCACGAGGAACTTTACCTGCCTCCTCATTTAAGAGAATTAAAACTGGCACGAAATAGATCGAGAAGGTCTGAGATTCAGAGTCTGCACTCAAAAATTTATTTAACCGTGCACAGGCCAGGTTTCGAAATGCAATGTCAGAAATTCAATCAAAGTATGTACATTGGCCAAAACGAGCAGTTAAACATATGATGGCACCCTCGGCGTCATACTAAGAGGCTGAAATCGAAAGATCTGCAAATTCCTCAATTAAAACCCAGGCATAATCTACCTTCGCATGGACCTGGAAAAAAGCGGAATTGTGCTGATCATCTAAGAAGTCAATTCACCCCAATGATTTTGGACCCAAATACCAGAGAAACAGTTGAAAATCCATTAGAGTTTAAAAGTAATCCGCACTTCTAAAGTTCAAAAAGGTACAACCTTCTAGATTATTTGCTTTATGAGCACATTAAAATCAACAAGCTCATGATTGACTCCATTACAAATAAGATCTAAAAATTTGCTAGAAATTATCCTAAAACTGACTGAAATTTTTAATCACGTATAAATTCAGACTGCTTTCCTAACTGCTGAAAGAGCAGCTAGAGTTCTGCCAATTTTGAAGCCAGGAAAGGATCCAAACTCACCCTGTTAATTCTGGCCAATATATCGTTGTTCCAACTCTCTGTAAGCTAGGAGAGAAATTAATTCTAAATAGGTATTTAACACATGCCACAAAACTCAGGCTTCCCATGCCTCACAATTTGAGGTTTGCCCCACAACTTTCCGACCCATCAGCTCCTTAGAGTTGTGAGCATGTATCAATGAAGGAAGAATTCCAATCTGCTACTGCTGCCTTATTCTTAGATATTGCAAAAGCCTTCGATAAAGATGTGGATCGAGGTCTGATTCACAAATTAATTCAACACCTGAATTTCCTCAATACATTGAGAGATAATACAATCATATCTTACGAATAGGCCTACTGTTCTTGTTAAAACTCAGACTCTACACCAAAGAAAACCAGGCTGGTTTCCCCGGAGGAGAATTTTGTCTCTACAATTTTTTGTTCTGTATGAAAATTGTATCCCACAGGTCAAGAAATATTATGGTGATCAGCCTTTGCACGCCGATGATACGCGGCAGCCATACTCTGCAAGAGTAGAGCCGCTTGATAAACTAGTATGGCCCCTTCAAAAGCTACCTTTGTAGAATTTAGAAGTGGCTTAGCTCAGATGAAGAATTACAAACTAAATGTTGACTAAGACGAGGCAGATTCTCTTTAACAAAAGTGGCATTTGGCCAAAAGTGAAGGTCCTAGCCCTTAATCAGAATGGGAAAAAGAGTAAAATATTTGAGGGTTGTTTATTTAGAATAACAGCTGACTTCCGAGGCCCACTTACTAGCCTGGTAGGAGAAAATAACAAAAGCGAATTCGCGTTTTAATAGCTCTTTATCTGTAGGAACTCTGGTCTAAATCTCAAGCAACAAGTTGCTGATCTATTTAACGATCTCAGACGCAATTCTCACTTGACATGAGTCTCATTTGGTGCCTGGACTGTGAAGTAACTTACAAAAGCATTCAAGGTGCTTGAAAACAAAACCTAAGAATGATTGCAAACGCCAGGTGGTACCATCGAAATATTGATATGCGGAAATCATTAATTCCCCTGCCTGTAGTTCATTCAAAAACTTTTCTAAGAATTTTCTATGGAAACACCTATGGATATCAATAACCCAGAAATAAGCCAAAAGTCTGTTTATGATCATAAGTAAACAGATCGAAGAGACCAAGAATGACTATCTCCACTCTGGTTCCCCCACATGTTGTACGCATTCCTTTTCCATAACCTTTTCTTTAGATAATTTTTCCTTTCTAATCTCTATTATATTCTTTTAAAATTATATATTATTTATTGTGTTATTTTAATATTTTTGTATTTTATGTAGTATGTAACTTTTTATGGTTTAATTTATTCCTAAATTTGAGGTCTTCCTCATACTAGTTTTATGCATTTTTGATTATCAGGCCAAGTTTCATCATTTCCATAACCTAATTTTAGATTTTCTAGATGGTGGGCCTGGCCCAGGAGAATTATGACACCACAAGTTATATAAGTAAGCACCTCTCTCAATTTTAACTTCCACCAAATACTCATAAAGGATGTGGATTCATATCACAGCACTAAAAACTCTTACAAGTACACTAAAGTAATCAACGTCCTACTAGATTTTAAGGTTGCCCCAGCCATTACAAAAACCTTCATTTCTTTTGCGTGAGTGATTCATAACGCCGCCTTCTTCGATTCTTTTGTCAGTTGGATCATCTTTTTCAAGATCTCACGAAACGCACGTTAGTTAAAATTATAGATTCGTTTCCTCATACTGTAGGACTAAAATTCTTTCCTGCATCAGAGTATTCTAGAATAGCTTGATAAATGCGCCACCACAACTTCCATAGCTGCATCAGATCTGAGGAAATTGAAATGTTTAAATTTCCTTCATTTTGCTTGATAAGTTAAGTGCTGTGTTTAAAAATTCTTTCATTCATGTTTATAGCAAATTTTTCTAGGGGCAATTTGCGGATTTTAGAATATTTATCTTAAAAATAATATGCATATCATCGACACATTTATTAGAATATTCATTAACAAGAATTGGATCAGATTATTGCTCGAATAACATATGATTTGAGGAATAAAATATCTAAACGAAATATCAATATAGAACTTTGAGCTCTGTGCTTTATCGATCATCATATCACTTATATATAGAGTTGATCTATATATTAGTTATAATTTCGTTATATACTTATTTAATACATTAAGCAGTACAAATTATATAAATTTTATTAAAAGCAGAAATACTGCTTTCAAATTTGTTATTACACTACTGGATAAAGTATTGCTCAATTTGGAAAGATACCACAAGCATTTTGGAGTTAATAGGATCCAATGTTACACATCTGTTGCAGAAACTGTGGGATGCACAGTTAAGGATATTCACAGGAGCCATTTATGGAACATGCCAATAAGTGACAGAGAAAAATAGTTTGAGTCTCATCTTCCGTTTCACAGAAAGCTGATAATGATTTGCACTTTCAACAATGGTTTTTTTGTTTGATACACGCGCATTACTTTTTCATGCGTCTTCGATCAAAAGTATGCTATATTTCAGAAGATATAAGTTTTTTTAAAGCAAAATCTCATTTTTCTCTTTACGATTAAAAAACCTTTCAAGAGAAACCCAGAACCATACGCACTCATATTTGCCATAGTGAACCGCACCACTAACAATCACTGCAATTACCTTAACTCTATGCAGACTTAAAATCTCATCTCATTCACAATAAAATAAATGAGCCCAATCAGAAGATCAATCCAAGAGAAAGCCGACGACCTCATGGTGCTTCACGAGCGCTTTGAGAATACTCAAAACTAGCTGCTATGTAACTCATCCATCAGCAATTTTCAATAGCAAGTGATCTACTAGCACCTTTTTCCGACTCACGGACTAGATCAAGTGCTAAATTTCCCAAAAGCCATGGAGTAAATTTCGGGATGTTACAGACACATCAGTCTTCTACCAACTGTTGGTAAATCAAAAGAAAAAAACTAACAAAAGGCTGAATGATCACGATGAGTGGCAACATCTTCCTAAACGAGATAGACTAGATTTGGAAAAAGCTGCTCTACACCAGCTCTTGAGAGTTACCAAGAAAATAGTCAGACACTATACAGTGGTGTGTTATCCCTACAAAGGCATTGGTGAGAAAAGCGCCTTTGATCCCATATGGCATCACTTGAACAGGCTAATCAATTTAAATTTCAGAGAATCCTAATCAAAAAAATTTTTCAAGACTTTCTAAGCAGCTATAATTTAAAGTTCAAATACATCCTCTCTCACCGTTGCCTTTATATATCCTTCCAAGGATTAGAATGGGAATTATTTTCCAAGAATATTTACCAGTGTGTGTAGATTTCATTTATAAACTGTTGAATGATAGTAATTTTAATCTTTAGGAAGAATCACAATGAAATTTGCAAATTCCTGTGAACCAGATTTGTGTTCAGGATTGTTTTAACCATATATGAATTTTTCCAAAGAAAAAAAATGCATTATAACTGGGTTTAATCGCTAGAGAGTCATAGGAAATAAAATCTGCAAATATTATGAAAAGTATAATTATCAACAAAAAGTTTTGCAAAATCAATACAATTTCTATAGGATTTGATAGCTATCTTTTTCCCTTCAGTTCAAGAAATTAGACACAGCGTATACATATTAAAATTCAAACTCATATCACCTGCGGCCTTGGTTTCATACAAGTAAAATAAGATTATAATAATAAATTCAACTTTCACCATTCTTTTTTTTTTACATACTATTTGCAATTTTAAGATAATGAAATACATAAAGTATAAATATAAAACTCATACACATCACAAAGATTTTCAAATAAATAAAAGATAGATGAAGCTTAAAATTTCAAACTAGACCTAAGCTTTACTGAAACCTTAGACCTTAAGACAATTTTTTTGATGTTAAGCTTTACATTTAATAATGCATATTCAGTTTGCATGAAATAAAATGGCTCTAGAACTGTATGTAACTTTCAAAATACATACAATGTATTATCAATAAATGATTTATAAACTACAGTTGAGAAGGAGAAAATTAATTAGAACATAAAGTAAAATTGAGTTCCTAATGTCTTCTACGGTAACAATGCGATGTTAAAATCTTGAGAACGGACGTATTCTAAATGAGCTTTAAAGAGGACTGAAACTCATCGTTTAAAGTTCGGATTAGATATCATATGTTGTAATATGAATAAGATATGCTGACCTATTTCTGACAATCCTTATCACGATATCTCACTACGAAATATCAAGCATCTGTGTCATCTGTGTGGAATATAAATTTTAATGAAAAGAATTCTGATATAAAAGGAAAAATTTATATCAAGTACCAGATAACTGTGATTTACAAGTTCATTTCAAATTAGTCATTTCCTCTCAAAATATTATAGTGGAAAGGGGATCGAATTTTTATTTATTAATTTCCACTTAAAGCCTACAAGCCATGCTATAGAAAGTGATTGAATGGAGATCTGTGCAGAATCTGTCTACAATACAATTGAATACATTGAGAAAAATATTGAATTTAACAAGAATTTGTTTAATGACGATCGTCAAATGAAAAAGTATTAGCCATGGTTGTGGATGAGTTTATAATGAGGATCTTGTATATCTAACTCTAATGTTATCCAGAGCTACAATATCTCAAGACAATTAGCAGCACTGCGCCTAGTTGTATAGATACATTAAAACTATTTGCCAATCCATATGTATGAACTTATTCACGTTTTGCTGCATTTCCGAACGTATGTTCTTTCATTTGTAAAAGCAAAATAAAAAATCAATCAAGCAGAGGAGTTTGCCCATCCCTGAAATGAACAAAATGCCGTCCAAGTGTAAAGTAAGAACGAAAATATTCTACCCCCCATAAAAGTATTGCTATACTGTCCAATATTTTTATCTGCGTTACAATTGCTGGGTGCAATTTCTACATAAAACGCCAAGAAATCACTCAAATCGTTGCTAATATGCTCTATTACAAAAATTTACTAAATTAATTATTCTTTTCATTTGATTGCCTTTTCGTAATAACTGTTGATGGTATTTCTGATTATTGTTTTTCAAATTAGATCCTTTAAGTTAAAACAGGCAATTTTTTCTGTAAAGAAAATTTGTTGATATTTGAAAAGTTCTAATAGCTCTAATGAAGAATGCACATTAAATTTATTATAAAACGCAAATGATTGACATAAGTGATTAATCTTGGTAGAAGACTATTGATTCTACATTGATATATTGGCATGAGTTATTCGTGTTTTTTGACATTCCCTCGTCATTTTCTTCTCAAATCGTTTCTAATGTAAGTCATTTTTCAAGAACTTTCTCTTACTGAATACCATCTATATTTTTCAATATATTTTAAAACAGATATCTCTGAATTAAGAGGAAGAATTTGTATGCTTTGGGTATTGGATAAATTCATAGTATAACGTGGCTCTACTCAGAGTTATCATTTGTTGCCTGATATAAAGGGCTGAAATATAGGATCAACTTGTTTAGTAAATTAATGAAGCATGGCAAGCAAGGAATCCCAGAAAAATCTTAATTTTCAAATGCCACGACCACGTTACGAAATAGGAGATCACATGTCCAATACTAAAAGTGTTACAAAAAGCAAAAAATATTAATAAATCAAAGAAATCCTAATAAATAAAGGAAACACATATAATTAAACATCACACTCACTTTAGAACATTCTTTTCCATATTTCCAGTGATAGCGTGAAGAATATTATAAAAGCTGAACATAAAAGAAAATATCACACGTATTTCTAGATCATTTTTTTATTGATTGAGCATTGAAAACTCACTTTCAGATGGCATTCTGCCAAGAATCTATTTCCTTTTCTCAAAATTCAGATCAATGACGATCTACCGATTTTGCATTTTTTTGGATTTAATGTTTTTGAAAATATTTTTTAAATTCAACCCGCGCAGAAAGAAATAATTATTCACTGATAAAAATTTTTCAGACATCTTTGATGAATTAGTATGATTGAAGCGAAATAATATATTAATATAATTTCTCTTCTAATCCAGTTCAAGAAAATTATATCATATCATGACAATAAACTTAGGAATTGGAATTTTGAGAGAAATGTCCAGGAAATGTTCAAAACCTACCGTGACCAGATCCTCAAGAGAAAACTTACACAAATTAAACATGAAAATTAAAAAAAAACTTGATCAGAAAATTGGAAACCAAGAGCCTTCACAGATAGGCTTTTTGAATGTCAGACAACTGAGTGGACGGTTTGGAATTAATGACTTGCTAAAAAGAAAACTAAGAAGCATTCTCATCTCTAATAGACCAGGAGAATATTGCTAACACATGCCGAAAAAGAAAACACTTGTTGCCAGCCTTGAGACACAGTTATAACTCTATGCAAATCCGACAAGCCTGAGAGATTGTCGCTATCTCTGTCATGCCTTTCTCTGACAGCGAATCAGTCGAAGAGCTGTTGCCTGCATGACAGTCCGCTGTTAGTAAGTCGAACGATAAGCCAGGCACGATGGTAAGACAGTGATAAAAAGGAGTTAAACTGCCTTGCATAGCTAGTTTTATACAATTTACGGTATACATGAGTCTGCATGACCTTGTAGTCATTTTCCCATGGGTGGAAAACAACCACTTAGTTCAGTTTTAAGAACCAGGGAAAGACCCCACAGATGCAACCAGCTATCAGGCCTATCCCTGTACCATTTAAGCAAGTTGCTGAGCACTTGATCCTAAAGCGGCTCAATATATTGATCTTAGAAAGTAGCTGAAATCCCCAGTAATTAGATTGGTTTCCTAGAAAACTATCTACCTCTACGCAACTTATTGAGAGTCGTTGGAATATATTCCAGAGGAGTTTGCCAATGAACAAACAAAACAGAGAGAATGGAAACATTTCCTGATATCAAGCGTTTGACAGGAATCTGAGCAGATGGACTTATAAAACCGCACAGCAGATCTAGTTTTTTGGTTTTGCCGCATAGAGGCATCAAGAAATACACAGAAACCAGGAGTAGTTCAGAAATTTTTTATTAAATTTGAATTTGAGCATTAAAATGACTTTTCCTAAAACGATTTTTGAATCCATTCTCAGAAACCAGAATGCTGACCGCAATTTCCTCCAAAAATAACCAGCGGATCTGGCGTTTTTTTGACGTTTTGCCCATCCAGAGGGTATCAGGATTACACAGGAAACCAGTGTTGGTTAGAAATTTTTTAATGTAAATTTGAATTTGAGTAAAATGACTTTTCCAGAAAACGATTTTGATTCCATTCAGTGCAGCCAGATATCCATGCGAATTTCCTCTCAAAACCTAGCGGATCGGTTTTTTGGTTTCCTGCATAGGGGCATCAATTGCAGGAAACCAGTATTACAGTTAGAAATTTTTATAGAAATTTGAATTTGGATAAAATGAACTTTCAGAAAACGATTTTTGATTCATTTCTCCAGTGCAAGAGGCCTAGCGCAATTTCCTCAATACTAACCAGCGGATCTGAGGTTTTTTGGTTTCCTTCTTGGAGGCATCAATTACGATAACAGATATGTAGTTGAAATTTGTATGTAAATTTTGAATTTGAGCAAGAATAGAACTCTGAAAGAAACGATTTTTTGATTCCATTCTCAATGTACAGCAGACATGACCTGAAGTCACTACCAAAACTAGAAAACAGCGGATCTGAGGTTTTTTTGGTTTGCTGCTTGAGGCATCGATTACTTAGAAAGACCGAGTGTAGATTTAGAAATTTTTATGTAATTTGGTGATAAAAATGAACTTTTTCAGAAAACTGATTTTTGTGATTCCATTCTCAGGGTAGCGCAGACCGCAATTTCCTCCAAATTAAACAGCGGAGTCTCAGTTTTTTTAGTTTTGCCCGCATGGAGCCTCAAGTTACATAGAAACCAGTTTGAATTTAGAAATTTTTTATACCAAATTTTAATTTGGAGG
>BGPR01016356.1:6997-24820 GCA_013235015.1 Araneus ventricosus | reverse complement strand
GAGAATACTTTCTGTTTGATGTAGTAACCAGATACAAGTACAGCAAATGAATTAGAAACCTTATCTCTATATTTTATTGAACCCCTTTATTACTAACTGCAGATGCTATTTGGTTAAGCCTGGATTCTGCAAGAGATGGAGTGCATTTAAGTATGGAGAATATCAGGTATTTAACAAAATTTAGTCTTGAAGTTACATGAAACTGCTGTCAGATGTGTCTTTCTAACGTTTCTCAAACATTCTCTATAGGGTTCCGTATAGACTTGGAGGTGATCGAAGTAATTGTTGGACCTCAGGATCATGCTTACGCAATGCAGCTCAACGACTTCTGCATAGTGGATAGTGGAATTATCATCCATGAAAGACCCGTTACATATGAGATAATAACGCATTATTGCTGGATGAATCTGATCAGAAAGAATGCTCATGTGATCCTTGAATATTGCCCTGTCTTCCTGAAACAGAAGACCAGTGTCAGAACGACATAACGTACCCAACGCCATGATACACTCTCTAGAATCTTGGTGGAATTGGAGTGTTTCACACGATTATGAAGTCCAGGGGAAAATACTTCAGGTTATTCACAAAGACATTATTTGCCGCTATTCCTTTAGTGGCAACCATGTGTACAAGCAGGAGTGTTTACACATCGACATTCTCGCATGCGTACACAACAGGGCACGACATGGGTTAAATAGCGTAGCAATGGAGTTGTAAGTCAATGGAGTATACAATTCCCTCTTAGGCTAGAGGTTATCAATCTGTGGTGCGCCTACCCCTGGGGGTATGCAAGGTTGATAATGATGAAAATCATAAAACATAACGGACAAAAACAAAAATGTTGTAGAATTTTGTTTCCATAAAGTTCGTGCGAAAAGTAATGATTGTGCAAGTCCGACAGCGTAATGGGTAGCAGTGAAAGAAGAGCACCAATGACTTAGCGTTAAAACAATAACATATTTAATACCTTTCACGAATTCAGAACTTGTAGATAAAACACTTGACTTATGCGTATGTTAACAAAATGACAATAAGCTTAATGCAGCTCCAGACACGAGATTAAATCTATATTCAATTCAACTCAATTTTCCCGATATTTGCATCTGTGAAGCAAGCTCAAAGATCGAATTAAAATTGCTTTCTATATAATCGGTCATTATCTCTAAGAGTAATTGTTAGCTTTCATTAGAAGGTAATGCGAAGTTATTTCAAAGTGGCCTTCATTTGTTAGAACATGGAATTAATAGTTTTATAAAAAAAACTAAACACAGTCAAAAATAAATCTTACTAATGTTATTAAGTTCATTCGAATCGCCTGATTTTTAAGCTAGCCAAAACCCTTAACATTACTAATAAAAACATTTTAGCGTGGAGGAATGCTTAAGAGGGTAAAGAGTTATAACAATAGGGGAACTCAAAAATAAAAAGTTGCATCAAGGGAGAAATGAAGGTTGCCAACCGCTGTTTTAGACGATTGAGTCCAAAATTATAAAGACGCTAATAATTTTTATGTCAAAGACACGTGCCGAATTTCATTTATCTAGCTTGTTATGTTTCTCAGTTATCGCATTCACAAACCTGCCAATAGAATACAACTCTAGATAGTCAACTCTTTCACGGATTTCGTGTTAAAATTAAATTGTAATGGCAATTAAATAATTAAACTAAAATTAAAAATGATTAAATGGTAAAATCAGTATACACATATGTGTAATAATAATAATAATAATAATAATAATAATAATAATAATAATAACATATTTATTCATAAGTAAAACAACAAACACATCAAACATTCATTTAAAGAATTTCAATTGATTACAAATCTATATTTAAATTAATCCAATAATCAAAATTATTAAATTTATTCCAAAAGTACCTATAATATGTATTTTTGAACATATCATATTAATTATGTTACTATTAAGACTAAATTTATAATTGAAAAAGACAATCCAAAATAAGGAGTTTTCAACAATTTAAGTGATCAGCTCGACTTTGGAAGAGCTTGTCATTTTAAATCTTGATTTTATTTGAGCAAAACCATCAATGAGACCAGTTGTTGAAAACATAAAGGATAAATTACCCTAAATATGCGGAAGAAATAGGGAGAGAGTCGTAACCCTAAACTGCACACTATAAGACAAATACCTAACATTTATTTATTAAACAAACATAAAATATTGCACATTATTCTAAATTGCACAATATATATATATATTAAACCATTAAAAGTAAAATAACATTTTCATCATATACACCTATTAAACTCTCATTTAAAATTAAATATAATAAATAATATAACCTAATATTATTCACACAAAATGAAATACATAAAGCTAATAAGATTAAAAACTATTACTACGAAAAAGCCAATCCAGATATGGAATTCCAACAATCAAATGCCAATCGACCTGAAGAATCTATTATGTCACATTATTTCGATATATATATATGTAATTGTTTCAATTTTTCCTAACTTTAAAACCGCTTCTTAACTTTTAATTCATAAAATTATTTCTACTTAAGCTCTAGTATAAAAATAGGTACCACTGTAATTGCAAGAAGATAGGAATCAACCATCTCGGGCGAGCGGGACTTTTCCCTTTTCGAAACTAGTATAAAAAGTCACAGCGTTATTGTAATGTTCCTTTTTTCACAATGTAATTCCTTTCCGTTAACACGCTGCCTTTGTGTGAAGTTTCATTCATGGCCATGGAGTGGAATTTACTTTTAAAGATATTATTATAACTATTAAGTTCATCTAATCTACATTATCATCTTTAAAATGGATAAATCGAAATTGGATTAAAGTATTGATTGGATCAACGACTCTACTCTTCACGTAACGAAATATCATTATATATATAAATTGCACGTATTTTACCTGCGTTCATTAAGGTCCTTTCGTCACAAAGTGCTGTGAATATATGATAGAGACTTTCATACACTTCTTTAGGATCGAAAATTATGTTGCTGCCGTTCCCACACGAGTCCTCGTACTCTTTCAAACAGACAACATAATTTTTAAGCTCTCTGGAAAAAAACAATTGTGCATTCAAAATATTCTGTTTAAAGCTAAGCAAAAATCTATGTCTTACTTCAAGAACTTAAAGATTATAAAATTTTGCTCAAGAAACAACTTTTAACTCCAAACCTTGACAAGCATTATGGTTGAAACGTGTTTCATTGTTTCAACTGCAACTATCGTGTGAAAAGTCTTACAAAAAGATTTTATTTTCTGATGTACGGAGTTCAGAAAGTACTGTAAGGCTATTCATGTGACGCAGGTTTTACTGCTTCAATTTCACGAAACTGTGAAATTTACATAGGATACCTGATTCATATATTTACTTTTTTTAAAGAATTAAATGAATTATGAAAACATCCGAAAATTCCGAAAATTTATTTATTGGAAATATTATCGAAATTAATCAAATTTTATGCTTTATTACTGGTGAGGCTATTTAAGCTATCGGGACTATATGCTACCATCCTTTAACCCTTAGAGGCACGGCTATATACCCATAATAATAACGCACGGCTATATACCATAACAATAAGGCACGGCTATATACCCATAACAATAAGGTAAGGGCGGCTCACTCAGTGCGCCACCTTGCTTTTCATTGATTAAGCTTCTTTACACCCAACTACCTCAGTTTTCCACAGTGAATACTATAATGTATGTTCCCAAAGTTTTAATTTTGACATCCTTTTGCACCTTAAGAGGTAAAAATGCCTTCGAATACCATCATTTCAAGCCTTGCCATCCTCAAGAAGTCTATTTGATAATTGATTGTGAGAAGAATTTATCGTTCACATAATCATGAGAAACGGTGAAAACTTATCAAAAATATTTTTACGAGGGGTATTCAAAAATTTTCTTTTCAGCGGCGTTTTCTTTTTCTTCATTTGTGAATCACCAAAATTTATGACGTTCCACAATCTTCGTTTTAGGAATGGTTTTTGTAAAATAATTAGAATCCTTAGAATCTGAATCGCCATCTGATAAATCCTCACTGTCCTGAAGGTCATTGACCTCGTTTACAAAGGTCATTGACCTCGTTTACAAAGTTTAACTGACGTTCACGTTAAATAAAGCCAATAGAACCACATTCTCACTTTTATTTGGACGCACACTATATGATATGTAATTGAAAATGAAAGCGCAATGGCAATACAAGAATCATGCATGAACAAAATCACATTTGATACTTACGGACAAACAGCATTAAAGTCTGTAATAGAATCAGGAATCATGGTAAAAAGTTTGGGGTAACGGCATTTTTCGAAAGGATTCTTTGAACATTTTTCTTCATCTGAAACGGCTGTAACTGAAAATAAATTTGAGTATCTTCCTTCACTATTCAAATCAATTTCAACAGCTTCCACTTTCCTTAACAAACACTTCCATAATATTAAAATAAAAGCAGTTTTTTAAAAAGAAACCCTTCTACTATTTTGCTAAAATGTAGAATTTTTTATTTTAACTATTTCTTGTTTAATTTCACCTTCCTTTTTCTGTTTAATTTTAGCTTCCCTTTTCAGTTTAATTCATAAGTATTAATAAAATGAAATCTTGAAATCAATTTTGCTCGGTATCACTACCTGTGACTTTACCCTTTTGGAATCAAATCAATTGAATCAAGGGATTGAATTAAGAAATCATTGCAATGTTCAAAATTTCAAAAGGATCATCATCGTTCATCTGAAAGTAGGTGAAAAATTGATGAAGAAATTCCATCTTTACATGGCATGAAACAATTAAATATTTCAAACGTACTGTACAGTACATAAAAACATTTATAAAGCACTGTCTGTTCCAAGAGGTTAGTAAATACGAATAAATCAGCTTTTTGTAATTCGCTTTGAATCATAGAATTTAATTAAGAAATCATTGCAATGTTCCAAATTTCAAAAGGATCATCATCATTCATCAGAAAGTAGGTGAAAAGGCGATGAAGAAATTCCATCTCTACATGACACGAAACAATTAAATATTTAAAACGTACTGTAAAGTTCATAAAAACATTTATAAAGCACGCGCCTGTTCTAAGAGGTTAGGAAATACGAATAAAATCAGCCTTGAATCATGGGATTGAATTAAGAAGTAATTGCAATGTTCGAAATTGCAAAAGTATCGTTATCATTCATCAGAAAGTAGGTGAAAAATTGATGAAGAAATTCCATCTTTACATGGCATGAAACAATTAAATATTTCAAACGTACTGCACAATACATAAAAAACATTTATAAAACACTTGTCAAAGAGGTCAGGAAGAATAAATTTAGCTTTTTTGAACATAAAGAGTGCTTTTATCGGAAAGGAGGTAGGAAATGAGTATTTATAGAAATCCTGTCTCAGCCGTTTTTAATATCCGGTTTGACATTCCACCATATTATAACAGATAGTCGAAATTCTGTTGTGCCTAAAAACCTTAAATGATAACTTGTGCAAGATATATTTTACGATTTAAAAAATATCAGCTTAAATCTTACCTGCAGCAAATATGAAGCATAAAACTATAAAAATGCACTTTTTGAACATCATCATAGTATAACTTAAGTCAGATATATACTTACGAACCTACTGATCTTCCTATTTTTAAAACGAGACTAATGAAGTGACTGCTTTTTCATATCCGCCTCCATACTTCCGTTCCGAATCTGATAGGATAGGCGTCCTTGGCATGGCGTGTACAAATGATATCCCAGTACAGTTAAACTTTGATTAACCGTCACCGTTTGGACCAGGTTGTGACGGATATGCGGATAACAGAAATCTCTTAATACGTATGTACAGTAGCGTGATCTCCCTGTTGACTTGGGTGAAAATCAAGATAAAATCCTTTAAACGTGAATAATGCATACGTATAGGGGTGGGTGGGTATTTAATTCCCAAATCCGCCTTCAGGTAAAAGTTACTTTATCTAAACACACTCGAGGAGAAAATGTACCAAAGAAAAAGGAAGAGAAACTTTGTTTAAAACTAAATTATTTTATTAAAGAAAACGTAAGTGAGAGATTATTTACATACGGTTATTTACATTTTAAGCAAGACAAATGTTTGACAGGATTAGCTTATGGAGAACTTAAATTATGGCAAAAATACGTTAATAGCCATTAGAGAGATAAGAGATAATAGCCATCTCCCAGTACCATGCTGCTACCAGTGTAAACCCCGTAGCGGTCAGCTCGCAAACTCACTCAGGCGGACGTCTATTTCATTTCAATCTTCCGAGCCTTCTGGTAAGGATGAAAACATTACATGGCTTTTAACGGAACAGATACTCCCACGCGGGTCACGTGGTTTATCAGACACAGAGTGTGTGATCACTTCAAGGTCTTCGTTATCTGTCGGCTTTCTGCTGACCTGTGATTTCTCATTGAAATAAGCTGGTTCGGTGAGTCGAAAAAATATTACAGAAAGAAATTAAAATTACGCTATTAAGCTAGACGAGAAAAATACAATTCCTACATACATAGTGTATTTAATATTACAAAGCCACCTATATAAAAGGGGAAATGTACAGAAATGTACATTAGACGTAATTTAGATGAAGGATAACAGAAAATTGCGGTTAAACCAGTGACGGATAATCTAAGTTTTACTGTATTCTGATAATAATAACCAGTTTGAGTTTTCTCCCCTCGGCTTTCTCTATATAAACACAATGTGGAGCTTCTCATGTTTCGTTGAATAGTGGAGAAAACTGAATGAGTTTTGGACGTCTTTTTTGACCGATTAGGTCAAAAATCTGACATAGATATAAAATGTTTGGTCGCAAAACCACATACTATCCGTCATTTATTTACATACACTAGAATCAGAAAAAATATATAAAGCTAAAAGAACAAGAATAACAGAAAACATGAAATAACACACGATGTCACCTGGTACGCAGCATCTTCCAGGAATGCAGTGATAATAATACAAAAATTAACTAACAGAATAAAAATACTATCATACGACAAAACAAAACGGCGATAGAAACAAAAAACAAAAAGAAGAATCCGGCAGAGAACTTTCCCAAATGTCACTCCCCGCTGGGATTCTAAAAATTCAGAATTGGGATAATTTTCTGTAGAGAAACCGACTTAAAATGTCAACCATGTCTTTCACTTATTTATTTTATAGTAGTTTTGAGGTATCACGTTCACATACAGGCGAATATCCAGGCGGTTAGTACTTTGAGTGATTGGCTCCAAAATCTGATAGAGATCTATTCGTCTGACGACAAAATCACATGCTAAATTTCATTCATCCATCTCTTTGCATTTTTGAGTTATCGAATCCACATGCGCACTGGCAGACAGGCAGTTAGACTTCCCTTTGTAGGATTTCATTCATTATTTTATAAAAATCTACATTTCTGGAGTACAGAAACCAAATTTCATCCTTCTAGCTCCCTGCGTCGTACATTAATACCAAAATATTGGATTATGTATTCTTACAACAATAAGAAAGCTAATAAAAAATCATCGGATTTATATTTTGGTTAATGCAGTACATAATATCAGCTTAATTCCTTAAGAGTTGATGAGAAATTATTTATGCATATTAAAACTAAATTTAATGTCAAACAACTTTAAAAACCTTTGCGATTTTACTACTTTTACTTAATTTCAATCGTTTATAATATATGAACCTTTTAGAACAATGATAAAAATATGCTTTTAAAAACTCGTCATATGAATTTAACTTTAAATAACAACCGTTCTAATATTTTTTATTCGTAATTGATAACATTACCTAATAATCCACTCTTTATTTATTCCGTTTTACAGAATTTCATGCAAAGAAGATTCAGTAATATTCATTTTTGTAACAGAACAGTACACTATATATCTAAGAATTTTGGCTTGCCAATACAACTGAACTAAACTAACTTGATTAATCTTTTCAGTGCCGAACGAAAGCATCGTACCTATGCGAAGAATGCCGGACCAATTTGACTAATTTGCAAGGTTTTTGGAAAAAGCTCATGAAAAACAAAATAATAATGATGTTTATGAAATTCAAAAAGAAGCATATTACAAAATAAAGGGAGAATAACTTAATGCCAATTGTATTTCAATATTTGTTGAAAATAATACGAATAATATAAATATAAAGCATTATGAAAAACAGAAAAATCGAATATTAACTCATAATATTAATTGAATATTATTAATATTAATATGCAAAATTATTCGAATCTTATTAATATTAATATACAATATTATTCGAATCTTATTAATATTAATATACAATATTATTCGAATCTTATTAATATTAATATTCATTATTAATCGAATCTTATTAATATTAATATACAATATTAATCGAATCTTATTAATATTAATATACAATATTAATCGAATCTTATTAATATTAATATACAATATTAATCGAATCTTAATATTAACATACAATATTAATCGAATCTTATTAATATTAATATACAATATTAATATTAATAAGATTCGAATATACAATATTAATTGAATATTAATAAGATTCGAATATACAATATTAATTGAATATTAATAAGATTCGAATATACAATATTAATTGAATATTATTAATATTAATATACAATATTAATCTAATAATATTAATAAATCGAATTTGTTAATAAAACCATTTACAATGTTTTATAAATTTATTTGCGTCGAAGACGCCATCGCATACGCAAGGATATATCTTCATTGGCACTTTTCGAAAGTGTCGCGAACAACGAAATGTCGTCGTTCGGCACTAAAATGGTTAGGGAAGACCGACATCCATTAATCATCGATCTCGCATCGATCAGCCATTAAGACATTCATTTCAAACTTCTTCAGTATAATTTGTGAGTGTTACCTTTTTCAATTTTTATTTTCCTCCTTCCCATTTCTCATTCTTCTTTAAACCGAGAGGATTTTGTACAGCCGAAAATATTATCAGGTGGATTCCACCCCGGTGGATTAAAAACATTAATTCTTTAATCGCAATATGAATAAGAAACGATTCATACCTTTTATTTCATTAGATTATACCTAATCTGCTGTAGTTAAGGGTAGCAGACAAGGGATCATCTATTTAGAGAAATTGTTCGAATCTCAGACGCGAGTTGTATCAGTGATGTGTTAATAATAATTTGAACGATTTTTCCTGAAAAATTGGAAAGCGAAAATAATGGAATGAATTGGACTGTGAAATGGATATTGACCTACAAATAAGCTTTGACATCATTCGGATCTTTTCATGTCGCATTGGTGAAACTCGGGGAAATCATGATTCTGCCTGAAAAATTGGAAAGTGAAAAAATAATGGAATGGATATTGACCTACAAATAAGCTCTGACATCATTCGGATCTTTTTATGTCCCATTGGTAAAACTCGGGAAAATCATAACTTTTGTTGGAGGTAATCGGTCGTGCCGTAAGGGAAATGAAATCTCTGAGTATTCCTGTGCCGCAAGGTGGACATTTCCATGACGTCATTTTCTGTATGATGGTGGCGCATATAAAAGGCCTGCGGATTCTCTGTGTATATAGGTGAATGGGCGGATCGTGGAAGTGATCGAGAAGTGGATCGAGGTGGACAGAGATGTGGATCGGTGATGTGGTGATCGAGGTGAAATGGATATGCAGTCGATTCGACCATGTAATCACTTGTGCTCATCATGTTGCTACTAGAACATAATGTTTTTGTATGTAATAATAATTTAGTTATGTTTCTTTCAATGTTTATCAAGATGATAAAACCAACTCAAATAAATGCATCTTATTAGAGGAAAAATGGACTCTCTCGTCTTTATGCGTACTCTGTTGTTTCTCTTTTTTCCAACAACTTTTCGAGCAATGCTATAGTTAACAAAGAAGTTCAGATTCTAATCCTCGGAACATTCTGCAATAAAGGCCATCTCCAGCCAGTGAAATGTCAGCTTGATAGTACAGACAAATATTTGGAGTTTATCATTAATTTCAGTTAAGGTACCCGACTAGGTTCGGAGAAAATATTTTAAGAAATCATGCACAAAAAAGACTTACAGAACTAAATAACAAAAATAGACTTAAATAGTCACAATCTATATTATATAAAACGCTTATGCGTGGCACAAAAAAGTACCTTTATTTCTTTCTCCCCGTTGGCAACGATCAGTTTTTTTACCTCATTTCGCTAACCGAGCTACTCGCTTACGGATTACAGGGGAAGTTGTTACTTTTTTTCTTTTTGAATTTATTTATTCTCTCTTATATAATAAGAATTATAATGAACTTTTTGCGAACTTCTGAATACAATTTGAGTAGAAGAGAGCAGCGTGCAAGGGAATCCCTGGATGAAAGAAATGCTGAAAATGCTGCCGATAGGCTTATTCGAGCCAGAGCACGCAGCTATCAACAAATGGCTAATAGGGTTTTTTCCCAAGCTGAAACAAACGTTTCCGAGCACGATTGCGGTATGATGACGGAAATATGCAATTTTTGCCAAGCACTTTATTGGAGAAACGAATTGTGATCTCTTCCGATTATCCTATGATGCTATGGAAGAGCAGTCTAAGGCTAATGCAAATATTGAAAAATTAAATTCTGAACAAAGATATGCTGTCTATAAAGTGCTACATGCGATATATGAGTATCAAACTGATATGCCAAAGTGCTTTTTCTTGATGGTCCTGCTGGAACAGGCAAAACTTTTGTGTATTCGACTCTATTGCATGCAGTTAGAGGAAAAGGCGATCAAGCCATTGCTGTAGCATCAACTGGAATAGCAGTTACATTCTTAAGTGGAGGCAGAACTGCTCACTCTATTTTTAAAATTCCCCTTACTCTGAATGCCACTTCAACATGCAATTTGAAACCAAACACCTCAGAAGCTAAAATTTTATTGGATGCTAAGGTAATTGTCTGGGATGAAGCTCCAATGACACATGTTCATGCCTTTTTAGCTGTCGATAGACTTCTGAAAGACCTTACTAAATGTGATGAACCGTTTGGTGGAAAAATAATTTTACTAGGTGGAGATTTTCTTCAAGTCCTTCCAGTCATTTTAAGAGGTTCCCGATCTTTAACAGTTTCAAGCTGCATTAAAAAACATAGACTTTGGTCTGATTTTTTCGTTATGAAATTAACTGAAAACATGCGTGCTTTTGATTCTGAAAAAGAATTTGCGAGTTGGCTTTTACATGTTGGTGAAGGTGAAAGTGGAGAGAAAATTCAGTTGCCCCCATTTTGCTATTCAGAAATTCAAGATCCCGTTCAACAACTCTTTATTGACATAGATTTTAAAACAGTGACACCAGAAGAGCTTAAAGGTCGAGCTATTCTCATCGTAACAAACGATTTATCAATGCAAATTAATAATCGTGTCCTGGAGTGTATGCCAGGAAATGAAGTGATTTATGAGAGTATAGATAATATAGTAAGTAATGACCCGCAAGACCAACTCGCATACACCGAGGAATTTTTAAATAGTTTAACTCCAACTGGAATGCCACCTCACAAATTAAGATTAAAACCAGGAACTATCATTATGCTACTAAGAAATTTAGCACCTTTTAAAGGTCTGTGCAATGGTACGAGACTAATAGTAATTCAATTGCTGAAAAATGTCATAGTGGCAAAAAAAATTAGTGCTGATAATAACAATGAATCCTATCTCATACCTCGAATACCTCTCATTCCATCTGATAGTAATATGCCTTTTCAATTCAAGCGTAAACAATTTCCCATTAGATTAGCCTTTTCAATGACCATAAATAAAGCCCAGGGACTAACTTTTGATAAAATTTGTTTAGATCTAACCAAACCAGTTTTAAGCCATGGTCAGTTGTATGTGGGTCTTTCTCGAGTAAGATCCTTTGATTCTGTCACTGTCGTGTCGCCAAACTCTGAAATTTACAATTGTGTATATAGGGAAGTTTTATGAATATTCAAGTACCCTTTTATGATACTATTGGTGTGTACTATTTATTATGTGTAAATATAAAAATTACTGTTTGCAACATGTATATATAGAGAGATTAGATTTTTTTGCCATGTTTGTACAGACAATTTTACCCCAGATATATTGTCACTGGAAGTGAATTTACTTCATGCTGCTTATGGTGAATGATAATATTGCATACTTTTTGCAATGTGTAAACATAATTAAAAATAGAACCAATTTTAATTCAGAGGGGTTTTCTTTCACGCTGTTCTCGGAGAATGATTAAGGTTGCATACTGTTGGCAACGTGTAAATATATAGATTATATGTTTTTTTTGGGCACCGTGTTTGTACAGACTATTTTATCCCAGATATATTTTCACTGTAAGTGAATTTACAATTGTGTACAAAAGGAAGTTTTGTGAATATTCGAGATGGTACCCTTTTATGATACTAATGGTGTGCACTATCTACTATGTGTAAATATAAAAATTACAGATAGATTTTTTTTGCATTACATTTTTAATTTGTTTCAATGTTGTATATTATTTTATATCTGAGTGGATTGAATATACCTGCTTTGATACAACTTTTTTTGTAGAGCACAATCTTCAATGTTGTATAATATTTTATATATGAATGTATTGAATATTAATATACCTGCTTTCGTACAATTTATGTTTTCGTGGAGCACGATCTTTTGAATCTGTTTCTGTGGTAGCTCCAAAATGTGAAATATTTAACTGTGTTTAGTGGGAAGTTTTCTGTGGTTGTCAAGTGTATTTTTTTGCTTTACATTTTTAATTTGTTTCAATGTTGTATATTATTTTATATATAGGAATTTATTGAATATGTATATACCTGCTTTCGTACAGCACAATCTTTTGAATCTGTGTCTGTGATAGCTCCAAAATGTGAAATATCTAATTGTGTTTATGGGGGAGGTTCCTGATGCTTTCACTATATAAAAAACGGCCCTTTTCAGGGCCAAAAAATTTTATTCCTTCTTTATTAAGGTGAATGCATTAAAAGGAAATCAGCAACGCAATCCTCCTGGGGGTTGGCGAGCTTTAGCGAGCAGGGGGCAGAGCCCCTAGTTAGAAATAAAAATTCATATATCATCTGTAATTTTTAAAAATAATTTTTTATTAAGAATTTTCATAAAAAAATTTATGTTAAGAAAAGCAGCATAATTGAAAAAAGTATGGAACATATTTAATTTTAATTTCGCATGCATACTTCTCAAACTATCGAGAATGTATTAGACCAAAAAATAAAATTTATTTTAATAAATAAAATATTTTATGGAATTCAAAGCTGAAGTCTTTGATTTTTTTCACAAAAATTATCCTATGTTTCGAACTGAAAGCGACTGTAAAACATGACTAAATAAAGTTATCATAAAATCTGCGGTCTATTACACACTCAACGGTTTATAACACATGTGTACCAAATTTCAATGAATTTTAATTAATTGGTTTGGAGATATCGCGTTTTTCGTGGACCGATTTTAGTGAAATTTTCATTTTTCAGAAAACGCATTTAAAAAATATAACACATAACAGGGTAACAAAAAGGTATAAGGATAATTTTTGAAGGTTTTTATTTCCAAAAGTTATTGCATAAATTCAGCGATGCTTCTTAATATGTCGACCTTCGGCATAATAGATTTGTCTACAACGCTTCGGCCATGATTTCAAAACCCACAAAATCATTTCCTGGGGGAGTTTCTTCACCTCTTCTCTAATAGCCTTTTGAAGGTCCCTCAGAGTAGAAACTCTTTGCTTATTCAGTTTGGTCTTCAGATGTACCGTAGGAAATAGTCACATGGTGCAGCGTCAGAGACTATTTGTCATCCAATGTTGTGGCCTCAGGAATTGCATTTGCTGATCCGTGAGGAATTTCTGGGTGACCCTAGATGCATGCGATGGGGCAGAATCCTGATGGAAAACAACATCACCAAATAGGTTCAATCTGCTGTAACCATCCTTAAAAAAGGGCTTTATTATCTTCTGTATGTAATACTCAGAATTTATTTTGTCCCCAGGTTGCACAAACCATGGTTTGGTAACACCTTTCCGGAAATTCTCATCCAAACTATTACGCCTTTGGGATGAGGCACCGTGGTTGACGGAGTCAAGTCTCGCCTGTTCTGATGACGGCTAAGATATTGAACTTTAGATTTAGCATTGGTATCGGATAGATAGATCCACGCTTCATCAGTTGTAATGAACTTTCGCCATCTGTCCTTACGGATAAATTTGTAGAGTGGCCATGAAGGTTTCCTCCTAATCTATACAAATCTCTCCTTCAAGTGATGACATTTAGGTTTTTTATGGCATCTTTTCTTTAACGTATGTTTTAGTTGATAGCTTACAACTTGCTAGCTCCCGTTAAGAGCTTGAGCCATGCTTGCCTGTGTGGGTGGATCCGGTTTCGATGCCATCTTCTCAAGCCTCTGCAAATCTGATTTCTTCAATTTGCTTTGCCGTCCATTTTTTATTAGTTTTGAATCATTTTTCATCGATCCGAGTTTTGAATTCTTGATGCGACTGATATGGCTCAGTGAAATCGCAATACCTTTCTTTTTAAAATGGGTTTGTATAAGCCTGTGGCTCCATCGAAGTTCTTAAAGTTCTTGTACTTGACCAATCACCATTTGGTCAAATTTCTTCAAAGGCATTATTGTGATTTTATCGAACAGTATTGCAATCGAAAATCTAATAGCGGAGCTTTCGATTTGTATTCTACATATGTGAAAAGGTTTTATAACTTTACTGGTAGATAACCACAAAAGTCATCCCTATACTTTTTTGTTACCCTATATTTCAAATAAATATCAAGAACAAGGGCGTATATATGGGGGGGGGCAGGGGACCCGGGCCCCCCGAAATCAGAAACAAATTTAATGTAATAAGTAGTCATTATTCGGCTGGCGTTAATGAAGTCGTGGCCTTGTTTTGAACTATATCATACCAAGGATAATTTCACTAAATAACGTTTATAATTCGTAAAATTTTGTGTCTCTATATATATATACAACTTTGGCGCCAAATTTGGAAAGAAAACTAAGTTGGCAATAGTGAAGAGTCGAAATCTCGAATAGGTTCGAAGATTCTGTAATATTACAGAAGGTCGCCAACCACGCTAACTGATCCTATATAAGAGGGTTCCCGCAATAGGAGTTAGTTAATTCTTATGCGGTTAGTTCGTGTGTTAACGTTTTCTCTGCTTGTCTATCAAGTTGTTTTATCTGTAGCTCTGTTTATTGAGTTAGTGAGCTTCTTGAATAGCTGTGTATCTGCGATCATCTGCATTTTGTTTTTCTGAAATCTTAATGCATTCATAATGAAGAGACAAGCTTCTATTCAAAACATTTTTGCAAAAAAACAGAGTGTAAAAAGGCCTGTTAGTGACAGTGCTGAAGTTGACTGTGCCAGTAACAATGTTTCTTCTGGTGTCGCAAATACGAGAACCGTTGATCCAGCCCCAGTTGCGGAGGACTTCAACCAAGTAAGAAAAAATATCTGTGATATTGGAAACTATTGTCAAAACAATTCCGTTCGTTCGATAACAAATAAAGAAAAAATTTCTCTAGTAGAAAATGTTTGGAAACCTCAACCCGTATTTAAATTTCCTTCTACTTTTAGTAGTTCTAGTTCAAACCACACTAGATCTTTTCAAATGAAATGGCTAGAATAATTCGAGTGGTTAGCTTATTCTGAAGAAAAATCCGGATCTTTTGGTAAATATTGCGTAATATTTTCGCACTCCAAAAATGTAGGAAAAGGAAATCGCCAACTAACAGGGGCATTAGTAACACAGGCTTTTAGTAATTTGAAAAAAGCCAAGGAAATGTTTCGTAAACTTGAAAATTCCACATATCATAAAAAATCAGTCTTGATTGCTGAAAACACAAAATCCATGATTGCAAAAAAACTGAGAGTGTTATTAATCAAGTCTCAATGCTCAAAGAAGATTGGATATTGAAAAAAAACAGAAAAAGACTGATCCCTATAATACAAACTATAAGATTTTGAGGAAGGCAGCAAATAGCAGTAAGTGGTCATCGTGAGGGTGGACGAATAGGTCTAGAAGAGCCCGAAAAAAATGACGGAAATTTTCGATCATTCCTGAGATACAGAGCTAACAGTGGAGATAATGACCTTAAAGACCAATTAATGAACTGTGTTGGGAGGAGCATGTACACAAGTTCTTTTATTCCTAACGAGCTCATTAACACGTTTGGTCATTTAATACAATCACAAATTGTGAGAAATGTCAGGAAGTCTATTTTTTATTCCGTCTTATCAGATGAAACCACTGACATTAGCCAAATAGAACAGTTTTCTCTCTGTGTACGGTATGTTGAAGACCAATTATACAAAATTAGAGAAGATTTCTTAACATTTGTCCCCGTTTATGACGTTACTGGTGCAGGCTTAGCTAACACAATGTTAGAGACCTTGTCAATTTTCGGGCTTGACTTAAAGAAAATGAGAGGTCAAGGATACGGTGGTGCGTCTACGATGAGAGGGCAATTCAGAGGGGTACAAGCTTCTATCAAAGAAAAACCACCACTAGCCTTGTATACACATTGTTCTTCACATAGTCTAAATTTGTGTTTGTCGGATGCAAGTAACGTTCCTTCTATAAGAAATTGTATGGCGTTCTCAAAGAAGTCTGCAGATTTTTTCAGATGTCAGCCAAAAGAACTGAATTCAATGATATCTGACTGTTGTCCTAAACAGAAAAAAAAGAAACTTATTTCACTATGTGAAACACGATGGGTGGAAAGGCACGACTCGGTATTTTTATTTAAAGATATTTTAGAACCAATCCTTCTCCCTCTTTTGAAAATAAAAGAAGAATCAATTGACCCTGCATCTAAGGCATATGCTCTAAGTAGTTCTATCAGTCAATTTAATTTCTTGTCAATCTTTTTTGTTTTGAGCCGGATGCTGTCAACTACACATAACTTATCTGAGAAGCTCAAAAATCATAGATCTTTCTTAAGCCATAGGAAATGTTACAAGTGTCTTAGATCTGCTATCGAAACAAAGGGTAAATGCTAATGACAACTTTAAAATCCTCTATGCTCAAGTAAAGGAAATCGCTGCAAAACTCGACATTAAAGAAGATATTCCAAGAGTTTGTCGCCTTCAAACAGCCCCAACAACGTCCATTACAGCACAGAAGAAGAATACTATCGACAAGCTGTTTATGTACCTTACCTTGATGTTTTTTGTAATTCACTGAAGGAACGCTTTGAATCTCACAAGGAAACAGTTGCATCCTTACAACACATCCTTCCAGAATTTTGTACCAAAATAGATTTCTATTCATTGGAAGCTGCTTTGAATTTCTACGACGAAGATTTGTCACATAAAGAGGTCATGCAAAGTGAGTTTATGTTGCGGAAAGAAAAGTGGAGTCAGGAAAAATCTGAAAATCTTCCCAAAACAGCCATTAGTTCTCTAGAAAAATGTGACAAGACTTTCTTCCCCAACATTTATATTCTCTTGAAACTACTAGCAGTTCTGCCCGTTTGCAACTGTGGAAAGAAGCTTCTCAAGTTTAAGAAGATTGAAGACTTAAGAAATCCCACATCGGAAATAAGCTTAATGGACTTTCATTGCTTTCGATCCATAGATACATTAAAATAAGAGATGATGTTCTTGATAAGTTTGCTAGTGTACCAAGAAATCTGGACTTCATATTGTAAACTTTACGTAAAAAGGCAAACTTTTTTTTATGTATTCACTTTATGACACCGTATTTATAGCTCAATAATAATAAATCAACATTCTTTTCTGTTGTATAAAATTTACTTTTGTTGGGACCAGAGCAATAAAACAGAGCAATAAAATCTTTATTAGAAAAATTTAACACATTAAGTAGTAAAAAAGTAAGAGGAGCGAGGAA
>BGPR01016355.1:0-34704 GCA_013235015.1 Araneus ventricosus | reverse complement strand
ATGTCGCAAATATCGGGATCGCATTTAAAATTCTGAGTTACGAAGATAGAGCAGCCGGATAGCAGATGTTCATTAATAAGGACTGCAAAGGATATAAATCACTCACGATCCATAAAGTTTCAAAAAAGAAGACTAGAAGATAGAGTAATCGCAACCCGGAAAGGCTCAAAATCAAGGAAACGATAAATTCATCGTTAAAAGTAGATATTGAGATGCACTTTTATTTAACTTGAATTCTTTCTTGTTTTTAAAGAAGAAATTTTGCAATCAGTTTTTTACCACTCACTTCCTGATGTGGTAGAATTTTGAAATTTTGCACACTTTTGTCGAGGACAATACATTATTTTAATATTTTCAGAACTTATTTGTAAATTAATTTATTAACTTAATTAAATACTGATTCAATACCGGTGCCACCACCTGGTAGCAAATTTGAGAAAAAAAGATTCAAAGTCTAATAAATATTGAAGGATAAATCCAAGTGTAATACTTTGGAATCTAATATAAATTAAATTCCAAATGAGAAAATAATTAATGCAAAAAAATATTGTATAGATAATAATAAGAGTGTTTTTTTGTAAATGGTTTTTATCAAATTTATTTTAAATAGTCAATCTTTAACGTTGGCCGCTTCATGTCATAATTTACATTGGCAGCCAAGTTACTTCTTGGCATTATCGTCTTGGCATCCTTTGGCGAATGAGGGAATAGAACTTCAAGACATCATCTCTAAGTGGGTATTCCGTAGAATCAGACCTCGAACAAGTTACACTCCGATTCCGAAGGCCAGACTGTGCCCTTAGGAAATTGTGGTTTAATTGAATACCAAAATGGTGAATATTGAAATAAAATGTCTAAAATGCTGAAGATCTATAAGAGGTTTATTATCTGTGTTTGCATTATACTAATAAATAAATAAATCGATGAAAATCTATTCTCCCGTCACATTTCAGTTGCCCAAAAAATTGTGCTTTCTTCAAATGTTACGGTTAAAATGGAATATTTCATCGGATTTTGAAAATTTTTTACTGATCAACTTTAAAATACTTATAATTCCTGTATGTTAAGCTTTGAGGTTTTTGTAAATTTTTTAATTTATCAACATATAATGTTGTAGAGTATTAATTTTTCTTTACAGGTAATGCGCTTTTTCATGAATGAAAGCATGGGTGAAGTCAATAGAATAAATGAATCAATTCAAGTTAATATTAGAAAAAGCCACCATTTGTGATCTGCCAGTTTGTCAAGCAAATTGACTATGTTTTACTTTAGTAGGTAAATTCTAAAACTTCGAAACTTTTGGAAAAAGTTTTTGATGTTTAAAACTTTGCCAATCTAAATTGGATTCCGCAAAGTTGCAGCATGCTTTCGTTGAAAACAGAAAACGCAATATTAAATAGAGTTGCTCCGCGCTATGGATTTTTTTACTTTTTCTTCTATAAGTATAAGTAAACCTAAAAGAAATGGTTCTTTTAATATTAATTAATATAAGAACAAAATACTTGTAGGAAACTTCAGAAAAGAGGTAATGTTAAAAAATTAAAACAGATATCGAAACCAATAACCAATGATTGATTTTCGAGAGGCAAAAGATAAAACTTCTTTATTCTCAGATATGCAATATGGAAAACTGTTATAAAGCAAACTTTGAAAAGCGAAGAGAGATCCAAAATAAAAAAAGAAGACACAGAAGTGATTAAGTTTTGAGCCTAATTGTAAAAAATAGCGGTATTCGATTCATTCTGAATTTACACCTGAGAATCTTTTATGACATAGAGAAAACTTTCCTTCCATTTGCAGCACAGAAAATGTATCACAGAAGTAATTGTCGCAAAAGGCTATTTAATACCAAAGCTGAAGTGCCTTACGAAATATATATCCGATACAGAAGTTATTTATTTCGGGTTCTATTCTCAGCATTTATCGAGAACTGACAACCATGAATATTTATACCCAGAGTTTCCGCAGTTTCTTTCTTCAGAAGTGTAGGGATAAATATTTCGGATGAATAGAAATGATTCTTGAGACGTAAGACGCCTTGTATAGCATTAATGGTAGAAACTATTCAGTAAATTTTTGGGTGCTAACTTTTCGATAAGGAAAGTTTTATATGAATGCTAATTATATGGCGTGGGTATCATTGCCATTAATTTCATGAATTGATTATTTTAAATCAATAAATTGTTTTTATGCGCACTCTTTTCGGTGCTCCCTTTTCGAGAATTTACAAATAATCATACGACGGAAAAACATTTCCGGTCAGTTTTCCTTCTAAATCATCATAAAAAGATTTTTTCTTTATAGTATGCATCATTAGAATTAATGCATTATATTTTCTTACATTTATAATTCTATTTTCCTTTATTTGTAACTGTGAAGTTTTATAACTGGTATTACGGAATTTAAATAATTTAAATAGCTTCAGTATTACAAGGAACATTTCTAGAATTTAAAACAAATGGGAGACTAATTATATTCTAATTGAAGATATATATATTTTATAAATGATAATTCAATGAAAGTAAAAACAACGAAATAAACGCTGATAGAATCGAATTAAGCAGACAAGGAATCCATTCTAGTCCACTTTTTCAAGGGCAAATTTGACTGAATTCGAAATGGATTCAAATAAATTGAGAAAATTGTCTGTAAGAGGTCTGACCTAAGTCCAACCAAAGCCTCTTCATAGCCCGAAATTTCCCAAAGCACAAGACAAACAAGATAAGTAAACAACAAAAGAATTTTCAGAAAAAAAAACATAATACCGCTAACAAGGTTGATTTAAAAATTATTAGCCTTCCTGTAAAAATACCTTCATAAAAATATCAGTAAAGAAGAAAAATTCAAACATACTCCACTCTTGCAAAGAATTAAAATGTCAAAGAATAAGGATATTCCCGCCTTCAAGTCAACGATCGTAATGTAACCAACAAAAAATTGAAATTTCTGAACAAAAAACCTTACTTGGCCTGTATGAGAAGAGAGGATTTCAATTTTACTTGTAAAAATCTTTGAGACTTTCATTCATATGTAGATTCTAGGGTCTTTAGAAACGTAATTTTTAGTCAAGCTAACAGAATTAAAAGAATTTTCAATAATAGAAATGAATTTTTAGTAGCTGCCGGTTTTAGTTTTTTAGTTTTTAAAAAATCTCTACTGCAACTCTTTCCCAGTATAATATTTACGGCGTTGAAGATTTTATTCTTGCAAGTAGTCTTGAATATAAATATTAATTTATATAATTATTATAAAATTATAATTTAAAAAAATTAGTGGCTCCTACTATATTTTCTAATAATTTCTTTTTATTTTACCGTTTCCTTTTATTTATTAAGGTATTAATTGAAATTGAAAATTTTTTATTCTTAAAAATAATGTTGCCTGAACTTCCTGTTTCTCTTTTTCTTTTCGAATAATAGATGGAACCACATCATAGTTGGTTTCATTACGATTGTTGACGGGAGGCAGGATTATCCTTATTCTTCGTCTGTGATTTGAATTTGGCCATTTTAAGTCTTTGCAAGAGTGGAGTAAGTTTGCATTTTTCTTCTTAACTGATATTTTTAGGAAGGTATTTTTGCAGGAAGGCTAATAATTTTTAAATCAATCTTGTTAGCGGTATTATGTTTTTTTTCTGAAAATTCTTTTGTTGTTTACTTATCTTGCTTGTCTTGTGGTTTGGGAAATTTCGGGCTATGAAGGCTTAGGTCAAGCCTCTTACAGAAAATTTTCTCAATTTAGTTGAATGCATTTCGAATTCAGTCGAATTTGCCCTTGAAAAAGTGGACTAGAATGGATTCCTTGTCTGTTTAATTCGATTCTATCAGAGTTTATTTCGTGGTTTTTACATTCTTTGAATTATCATTGACTTCGTTTGTTTGTTCTAATCAGAGGCATATTGCGAGCTACTTAAACATTGTTTAAATTTTTTAAATGTATTTTTAAATTTGCTTTGTTTACTAATTTAACTTAATTGATTATCTTTATGCTATATTTTATAAACATGTATTCAGCAGCCAAAAAGGCCTAATAATGGATAATAATCAACGAAAAGCATATATGACTAAATTGCATTGCATTATTAATAAGCGAATTTTATTATTTTGAGGAGAAATGATAAGGAAATCAGGATTCCATTTAAAGATGCTTACTGTGAAGGGAATTGTCTATTTCAATAACTTGAGGCTCATTACTCTGAACAATGAGATGTCCTACAATTTTGTAATCAATTTTTTTAACTTTATCGTTCCGTTTTCGAGAGAGAGACGCTAATTCCACAGTTTGCCGCCAGGTGGTGTTGTAAGCAGTTTCATAACGTATCGCATAACAACTTTACTATACCTTGATACCAGGTTTATGACTACAACTGAAGTCGTTCAGAAATTAAGGGGGTGTAAGAAGCTATAGGGTATCCTGTATATACAAGATGTTCATGGTATTATATATATATATATTTGCACAAATTATATCTTAAAAGGAATTATGTAAAAGAGGGATTTCATAGCTGCAAGTTTCATTACAATTCAGTAACCGAGGAATTTAAATCGTAAAAAATTTATAACTAAGGTTTTATTGCTTTAATCACTTCATTTAAGGTCCGGTATGACTATTCCAAGTTTTTCTCCTCCAGCGAGCGGAGCTTCAGCTGCTGGGGAGAAAAATGTAGTGAAGTGGGGGTTTATTTTGTCAGATATTTCTAGATTACTCGAAATTTATACATTCAGTAATAAAATAATAACACAGGAAGCTGTGGAGCATAAAGTTGAATGAATACCAACACTACGTAATTTGACCATGTAGTATGATTACTAACTCTTATCAAAGATGCAATGTTTGGAAAAACTGACAAAATACCCCACTTCACTTCAGTTTTTTCCCTCCCTAACAGCCAAAAATCACCTCGCCTGAGGGAGAAACTTGAAGTAGCCACACTGGACTCTAAATGAGGTGATTAAAGCAATAAAACCTTAGCCATACATTTTTTCCGATATATGTACTTTATCATTTCCCAGTCACTAGTCTATTATAGGAAACAATGGCCTTGTAATGGAAGCTTTGAAAGAATAGTTTATTCGAGCAAAGATAACGTTCCCACTTTGTAACTTAAAAAGCACGCAATGATCTACTCAAATACAAGTTTCTTTTTCCCACCTTTGGTTATTTATTTTATACGTTCTCATGTGAAAGAAAACAAAGACGCAAAGAATTTAAATTCTTCGATGCCACTAAACACTTCCATTGTTTATTTTAGCAAGTGCAGCGAATGTAATCGTTGATCCTAATCCCAAAAGAGGTTTCTTGTAAATACAACATAAAAAATTACAAAAACAAAGGAGATAAAATCCATTCTATGCGAAAATATTTTTTTCCGAACTTGAAAAATGGTTCTAAACTGCCGTCCAAACTTCGTCTGAGTGAACAACGACTTCAAAGCATTAAAGAGATTTTGGCTGATAATTTACATATTTTGATCTTAAACGTGCCATTTATTATGTAAGATTTGAACTTTTTTCTCGACATGACCAAGAGTTAAGAGAATTATTTTCGCAGACGAGGAACAGACAAAAATGAAACTCCAGTGAGATGGAGGATTTAAACTTTCGCCATGCAAAAATAGAATCCATAAATGCAAGGCAATCATATGAGAGATTGCATTCCATAAATGCAATACAATCTCAGGAGATTTATATCACTTCTCAAATCGAATTTGAGGCAAATTCGAAGAACTACGTTGGAAATGTTTTCATTTTATGTAGAAAGTTTTCAGCCAAAGTGGTTTATGAAGGTTGTATAATATATTTTTGAGGTGAAATTCCTGGTGTTTCAGTCAGTTAAAGAGAAGAAACGCATTAAATGTTACCATACGTTTTGCACAACGGGCTTTATACGCTTGAAATAAGCTTCCTGTGGTTTTCATGGTAACTCAGGACTTAAAAATTTCAATTGAGGAGATTTGAGATAAAGCTTTCATTCTTATATGCCTTGTTATTATCTATATTGGTAAAAAGAGATTTCCATCGAAGAAAATAAAAATAATTTTGAAATGACTTCTTGGCATTTAGTATTAAACTCGAATGAAACATCTAGTGGAATGAATAATACTTGTGGAAGATCACCACATTTTTAAACTAAGAGCGATAGGAAAAGCTAGCGAGAGTAATAGTGAGAGGGAGAGAGAGAGAGAGAGAGAGGTAACTACGAATCAAATGCATAAAACATTTCCTGAGCTCATTACTTTATATGCCATGTCTACAGATTATTAGATTTACTCGTTTAAATTAGTAATAAAATAAGCACACAAGAGCGCCAATTCCTTTGAGGAATATAAATGTTTAAAAGAGTTTAATAACTAATGATATTTTCGATTAAAACATTAATACATTCCAAGAAAGTTCTCGTTCAGTAGGAATTCGTTTTCGGAAAGTAATCAAATTAAAAGTGAAACTGACACTGTTCTACATCCGAATTACTCAACTTTAGATCTAACACAAATGCGAATGAAGAAAATAAAATAAACATTACCATTCCGCTTGCTTAAATTAACAATTTAAAGCCACTAATATACAGAAACAGGAATTTTAACATGCATTTTGTTTAGTTTTATCCTTTAAAGTTTTCAAATTTCCTTAAGCTACAAGAATTTGTAAAATATCGGAATTAGAAGTAAATAAACATGCGACAGTGCCATTTGCTGTCAGGCATATAAATTATGAAGCCTTCAGAAGCTGGTGACTTACTAAAATATTCAGTTTTTGCTTTCTAGCAAAATGTTCTTTGAAGGTAATTCTATTTCAGAAAGTAATAAGCAAAATGCTACATCTGAATAATTTGCTGCATTTCATGGTGCTTTATTGCACCGAAAAAAATATTCCACTTAAAATATATAGAGAAACAGCCTTTGAACTTTTGTTGAAAGTAACAAATTTATACTATAAAGTAACAACATTATAACAAGATTTAAACGTCTAAAAACTCCTTTGATGTCTCGTCTGCCTAAAGTT
This sequence comes from Araneus ventricosus, assembly GCA_013235015.1. Classification (NCBI taxonomy): domain Eukaryota; kingdom Metazoa; phylum Arthropoda; class Arachnida; order Araneae; family Araneidae; genus Araneus; species Araneus ventricosus. The sequence goes on along the minus strand of BGPR01016355.1, from coordinate 27,703 downwards.
GTAGAGATAATTCAGATTTATCTTTGATTATTTATTTTTTTTCCCGAATTTTTAATATTTCATTCCTTGCACTATTGATTCATTGAGGAAAATAGTTGTAATATGCAGTGACGATGACAAAGGAACAACTTCACACTTAACGACATTATATCTCAGATTTTAAGGTTTCCATTGATTTGATGGTAAAGTCTCGAATTTGTGTTTGTGACTTTGAGTGTACAGAGAGCATCATGCTAATTGCAATTTGCGACTCGTCAACTCAGAAACAAGCCATACTGCAAAAGTTTTCGTTGGTACTGGGTTTTTGAACAATGTTCAAATCCTGTATAATGCGACCTGCATTTCTCATATTCAATTTTTCGCTCAGAGAAAATACGATTTTCTGAAGATCTGCAAAGTTTAGCTTCTCCTAGGTATGTCTACTAATAATGATTGATCCAACCTTGTAAAAAATTTTGACTCAATAAATATTTTAGAAAATTATCTTCAAATTTATTTTCTAAGAGTGATTTCTAACAACAGAAAACGAATATTCAATAAACAAGAAATGTTTCTGTCGAGGCAACATCAAGCGAAACAGAAACCCGTTAAACAGCCCCTGAGAGAAAGCGAAAAAAAAAGCCAAACGCGGAAGATTAAGGAGGAAGTCGCGCACGGAACGAGAACTGTAAAAAACAGACAGCTCGAGTGCCTCTAAATTCAAAGGGAGAAGGGGTTGCTTTTTTCTTCCCATTCAGCGCTCATCGTTGCTCATTGCGTGAATTTTAATCCTTAGGGGAGGGGGCAAATGTCTTTGCAGCTCTGGTTTGTCTCTCTTAATTGTTGATTGATTTTCCGTCTTCCTTTTATGTTTTTTCATTACTTTTTGCAATTTTCGTTGATCATTGAACTCTCAAAATGGAAAAGTAAGCCAATAAGAATAAAAACGAAAAAACAAGTTTTTAAAAAAATATCAGGGGGTGGACTGCATCGCTGCAGCCCTAATGGACGAGTCACCACTATAGTTTGGTAAAGGTATTCTATTTATGATCATGAATATTTCAGATGTTACTTCTTGCCTATTTAGCAATAACATAAAATAGTGAAAACATTTGACTATTTTTCAAATGACAAACATTATGTTTTTTATACCCAAAAGCAGAAAAACCCACAATTCCATTAACAATATATAAGCATTTTATATGTTTTTTGCTCTTACTTTTAACAAATAAGATTTTCAGGTAGATTTAACTACTCGGCATGAAGCAAAACTAATTTCGGCTATTTTTTATTTTTTTAAATTAAATTTTTAATGAGAATTGAAAGGATGCATATGATAATGTAATAGTAATGTTAATTAATGTTTATTCTTATAGATATTTTTTAATAGTTTAAACAGATATATGGATAAAGTAACTGATATAAAATTAATGCCTGTTTCATTATTTGAAATACATAATTCATTAGGAGGGAGAGAAATTCAATAAAATATTATTTGGAAAGTGTAGACTAAGAAAATAAAGATCCTAATGCTAAAAGGACTGAAAAATACTGATTAATTTTTAGATTTAAAAAATGATATTTTATATGCTAATTGAGAAATCAGAGCACTGATAGGGGAATCTAAAACTGAATAATCTCTATATTTTTTTCATATGAAAAACATCAGTGATAGTAACAGAAGTGAAAAAAGGCTAAAAACTCACTTTTATTAATGAAATAAAAAGTAGAAAATAATATTTAAAAAAATGTCAAATGGATGTCAAAACAAAATAGTAAAATCTTGAGGTACTGACAAAAATATTTTAATGAAATTATAATTTTAAATTCATTTTTGAGGACTGTACGAAAAGTTATTGATTGTGGTTGCATTTCCTTATAGCATTATTTTCAGCTCTTCGCGCTTTAACGATTTTGGTTTAATCTACTTATTTTTGATAAAAAAACACATTTTCTAAGTTTCAGTTCTTTAATAAAAAAGTTCTTTTCAATTTTTTATTTCTATTATTTATTTATTTTCTTAGTCTTTGGTATATTCCATAATTCATTATTATTAATGTTATAGAACCCTGTAATCAAATTTTTCTGAAATTTAGTAGCAAAATGAAACACAGATATGAAGTTAAAATTTAATTAAAATTGAACGATTAACTGATACTCAAGTTCCGAAATTGCATAGTGTATTGTATTTATTGTGTAAAAATATTGTATTGCCATCTCAAACGCACAATTATACAAAATGTAGAACTCTAATACATCAGAGAGTGAGTAAAAAATTGATTACAATATTCCGTCTTTATAAACGTCAATCGAATCTAGCTACGAATAAATGACTGGAACTACTGATGATATGCTAAAATAGATTCAAGAATTATTTATTTTGTGGTTTAATGCAAATGAATTCCTAATTCTAATGAAAGCTGTTATACTGAATGAGCCATCTGTCATAATGAATTTTTAACTAACTATAGAAGGGAATAACCATGTCGAAATGAAATGTGTGTAAATTACATGAGATCAATCCATCTTGAGAGATTTTTGGTATTTGGCGAAATAAACCTTTTAAGTAGATGAACGTAAGGCCTGTAAGGAGCATTCATGATTAATGTTTTCCTCGAAATGCCATTAGCGAATGTTTGTAGGTATTAGGAATTTGGAAGTCGGAAAATTTTTGCCAATGTTTGATCAGTTTTATGTCTAGTAATGGTATAGATCTTGTAAACGCTGCTAATGTAAAGATGGAAGAAAATTTATCAAACTTTCCAGTGCTTTATGTAGAGATGCTTGTGGTTTATGTCAGCGCAGTAAATTTTTCAAACAGACGGATGAAGACAGAAGACAGCATAGAAAATTCTTAAGCACTTTTTTCCTTGAAGTTGAATCATAAAATATTTTTTTAGAATTCTGAATATTATGTTCATATATATATATTTGTTCATCAGTGGCCTAGCAACCGGGGGAGGAAGGGGGGTATATATGCCCCTTGCGCCAGGGAGCACCACGAAGTTAAAACATTACCGCGTTTATGCCCTCTTTAAAGTAAAATATTAAGGAGAGCATAAAAATAATACAATTCACGCCTGTTAAGCAACTGATAATGACTGGGATAAAAAAATCGCATTATTCTCCGCATGTTTCTTACGCGCTACGCCACTGCCCATGGTGGCAAAATGTTAATGTTTTCATGTCATATTTTAATATCAAATACGATGAAAGGGCAAAAAAAAGCATAAGAAAGGCGCAATTCGGGTCCGCAATATTTACACAGAGTAGTATAATGGCTACAGAATAGATAAATCACAAGTTTATCGCATGTGGCAAGGGTCTGTGGTAGCTTGTGATTTATCAATTCTGTAACCATTATACTACTCTGTGTAAATATTAAATTAAAGAGATTGGTAATTAAATTACATATTAATGCAAAATACTTGTTTTATGATTTTATCCTGACGTTCTCAAGAAAAATCTACGGCCCGGACCCGAATTGCGCCTTTCTTATATTTTATTTACAGCAGCTTTTGATGGCGCCATCTGTTTACAGTATTTAGAACTACATTTCGTGTATGCGCAGTAAAACATTATTTTCTACAAATGCTCACATTTTCCCGTAATATTCAAATTTTGGAATTCAAATTTTAGTACATAGTTTCTTTTACGTATTGTCAAGTATTCTGCAAGTTTCGTACAATTCGAAAGAAAACTCTGCACATTATAATAAAAAAACATGCGGAGTTTGGAATTTTCAATATAATACCGATTTTTACTTATATTCTGATAAATATTTTTATTCTCTCACTTTGGATCCTAGTAATACTTTTCAATCTCTTTAAAATGACAGCAGAATCAACCTCCTAGCTAAACGCGTTTCCACGCTACACTTATTTATAACCTTACATAAAGCTAATTCATAACAATCACGCGCATGCACCTACACTACTACGATGACGTCACAGGCAAAGCAAATACTATGCGACAAACTCTTACAGGTATGATCTATCCGTTGTGGGCTGAACCAATCTTTTCGCATTATTAGTCTCGTAGTTATTAGCGATTCAAATCTGACGGTATTTTGTCACACAAGAAAGTTCGACCGACTATCACTGTAACGAGCGGAAAGACGTTTGCACGCCAAAAAGAAACCATGCCCCGGGAGCTGTTTGCCCAAGCTAAGTCACTGATGGTGGGGGCGAAAAAAATCATATTACTTAATTATTATGATTAATATCATCATTTAAATATCACATAATCTTGAATACGTTTCAAAATACGTGTTGTACTGATTTAATTACATGATTGTTAAATATAAAGGAGAATATTGTCTAAAAACTGTGTACTTTGTTAAGATAATAAGTTATGAAAATTTCATAACTTATTCGCGAATTAAATTAAGGTCTGTTTACGAAGGTTACATATTTATTTCTTATATTTAGACAAGTGATATTTTTAAACGACTTAAACGGTTGAAAGCTTCATAGAATTTGTTTAAATATTATGAACTTAAATAATAATAAATATAAAATAAAAACCAGATTTTAAATAACACTTTTATTAGTACACTAAAAAGCAGATTTTTTTTATTTTAATTATTTTCTACTTTTAGTCTTTAATTTATAATCCATTATAATAATCATTATGGGATCTTGAAATCAATTTTTCTCAAATTTACTACCAGAACGCGCCACACTGTGGAATAAAAATTATTCGCTTAACCAATAATTAAACCCTAAAATTTTAGAATGATGTATTTTTGTTCAGAATACACACGTGTGCAAAATTTCGAAACTCTAGCACATCAGGAAATCTGTGGAAAGTCAATTACAAAATTCCATTTTTACAAGCATTAGACAAGTCAAGTGTGTAAAATTAAAACTTAGACCTCTGCTAATTAGGCACTTCAAATGAGAAGGAAGGGATCAGTTTAAATATTACAAAAATCAAATTCATCCAGTAAAGTTTCTCATTTGATTCCTTCAGTTTCGAATTTGAATTTAGCTTTAATTCTCTCGGTTTGTAGTTAATTGAATAATTTCATGCCCGCTCCGCTTACATCTAGAACTCCACTAACACATATCCTTGATTGTTAAATGCGGTCAATATTAATTGGTTTACAATTTATTGAAAGTCCTTTATGATAGTTTTTTTTTCTTATTCATCACATTATGCAAGCAGAGAGAAAGTTTATATCTGAAAACAACGTACCAATAAAAACTAAATAATTGACATTCAGAAATTTATTACTTTTTATCTAATGGAAAATTAACAAGTGAAAGCAAATTATTCAGAATTTTGTGAGTATGTTAACAGGAATTAAATAGATAATTTCAATCATAAATATTATATTCTACTAAATATATTTTGCGCTTTTATGAAATTGATAGTTTCCATTCTATAATTAATTAGAAATTATCATATTTTCATAATCTTAGCTGAAAAGCAGTAAACGAAGTAATAAGTGAAGCAATGAAAAATCTATAGGAGAATTAAAAAGTCAATGTAAATTATGTGAATTTTAAATGCACAAATGCGGAATAAAAAATTAAAATTTAACTTTAGTATAGGGTAGAGAACGGGGCTAGTTGGGCAGTTATTTCTTCTAAGAATTTTTAAAAAAGGGAAATTCAAAGTTTTTCAAATTTTTTTAATCTGACACTATTAGTGTACCTTCAGGAAAAATTCACCATAGTAAAATTTGAATATATTAACTATCAGTATTAATTTAAAACCTGAAATTGACTTCAAGTTGCTTGGGCCAACTTGCCCCGACTGCGAGGTAAGTTGGCCCAATAATAGTATAAAGCGGCTATCACAAAAAATTCTTCGATATTATTATATTTTGCTAATTTAAGTAACATAATTGAGTTATCATCTACATTATGTGTATTATACACAAATTTGGTTATTTCTACTCAATGGAAACCGAGATACAGCTTTTATGGTCATCATCAAATAGTATTGTGTAATTATAATGAAAATTGATTCAGCATGGTTTTCCATAACAAGTATCTTGCATAATAAATCTGGTGCAATTCCATCCCACATATTCAAATACATTTCTATAACACACATTCTGAACATGCGCCACTGGGCATGTTGGCCCGCCGGCCCAACGTGCCCTATGCGAAATAGTCCAAATAGCCCCATATCGCCATTTTTCTTTCTCATGAGTGTAGGGATTTAATCTGAAAGCATCTCGATAAACAAATAAGTCCTAAAGTAGCAATGGAGAAATATAATTCTGAATATTATTTGTAAAAATGGAAATTATAATTTATAAGCAAAGAAAAAACGATTATTTATAAGTGAGGAAATTTACTCAGCTTACTAAAAATTAGAAAATTCTAGCTGTTTCTAAAATAACACTGATGTGGAGGAAGGAAGACGGGGTAATACACACTTGTCTGGAATGACAGAACACCGCCCCATGCCATTGTTCCTGATGCCTTTACGGCAACCGAACCCGTTGAATGGACATGGGACTGTCTGGAATGGCAAGCGTTAAATACCGGAAAGTTTTGAAAATATCCGGACTGACCAACGTGCCCCTATGCCCAACTAGCCCTGGTCTACCCTAAATGCGAGAAAAAAATATTAATAAATTTTATGATAAAAATATGATAATATAGGTAGGTAGTTAATTTTTTATATAAAAAATTAAAGCGATTTCAAAAAGTTATTTAAATTGAGGTTGGGATCACAAAACTTTTTCTTTCTTCATTAGATTCTTCAACACAAATAATGAAAAATAATTAAATAAGAGTATTTTTTATTTACGACCTCCAATTAAAATATATCAAATAAATTAGTTAATTTAATTTGATTTCTTTAATAGCTTATTAATACTTCTTTAAGTTATATGAATTTCCAATGTATGATTGCATTTAAAAAAAAGGGAAAGTTTTTTCTTCTTAAAAAAAGTCAAGAGAGAAAAATTGAAGGTACTTTCGAAGGAATAATCTTATATTTAAGCTGTATCATCCACGTAGAAGTAAACTAATTTAAGAAAGGAAGTAAGTCTAACCTGTAATTATTACGTAGATTTTAATTCACTGAGCATTTGAAATAACAAATATACTTAAAAAGTACATTTCTTATTAAAAACTTTGACTGCTTTCTTTTAATATGGAACTAATATGTATAAATTTTATTTTCATTTGGAAAAATACGAAACCTGGGATTTAGTTTCTATTTCTTTCTGAAGCTCTAAAAAGAATTTAATCTTTGTTTCCACTAAGACTTCTGGCGAATTTAAGAATTATTCTTCGATTCTCACATTACTTAATTACAGAACCTAAGCCTCTTTCAATTTGGTGTATCGAGCGGGAAGCGTGTAGATTTCAATGAAGGCGAGAACACAAGAGAAATAAGATGTCTTCTTAATCATCCTTGAAGGAAAAAGAAACCGTTAATCTTTACGAACTTCTTTTCCACATGAGATTAGTTAAAAGAACGGATGCAAACGCAAAACTTCTAAGCAGATTTAGGGGATTTTTATTTCCCCTTTTGCCTTTTCGGATTTCAGTTCCAAATGAAAATTACTGGATATAAAGGAAAAAAGGCAGAAATATATCTTTCTCACACTAATTTTATTTCTTTTCCGTTTTTCTGCACTTTTTAAGTTCTTTTATTTATTTTTACTCCATTTTCGTGCAAAAAAGGCTTAAGCTGGAATTTTTTGAGCATTTCTTTCATCTCGCATTCTCAAGATTTTCGAAACAGTAAAAGTAAATCTACATTCTCTTGTATTTAATCGTTGCTTCGGTGTGAAAGGTCGGTATTCTTGTTTCTCCATACAGATTCTGTCTTTTTTTTATTAACTCTACATTTATTTAACCGAAGAGTTTTTGAAATTCTGTTTCACATGTGTGTGATGTAGTAAACTTGTTTAGCTTTTATTTAGTTATCAAATCTCTGCAGTTTGAAGATTTGGTCTCTAAAATAAATGGTATAAAAATGGTTTAGTACTCTTCGCATATAACGATTTTATTTTAAAAAAATCAAAATCAAATATGGAGCAAAAACTTGAAAATCAAATTTAATTTTGATATAAAAATACTTCAATATAAATTTTTATATAAATTATTTCATACAATACAAATAGGCTTTACAAACTAATACCTTAATTTGAGCGGGAGACTGATGCTAAAACACTTGAAATTATTTAAAAACATTTTCTAAAATCAATGGCTATTATATAAATACATTTTTTGAAATAATTTTTTATTTTAAATGATAATATTTAATCTTAAAAAGCTATAATTATATTAAGAGCTGATACAACGGTTTCACAATCTCAGCAATAACTTATTCAGTTTGAAACCTTAGGGTGAGCTTATAATTAATACAACGCATGCATGCTTATTTTATACTGCATAAAATTTCGTTTTCAAACGAGATTACTCACCAGCCTATTTTCAACCCTACACCCTTTAGGATAGGCAGGTTCATTGGTGTCTCTATTTCATTTTGAAACATGAAAAACCCTTTGGAGTTCAAAAGTTTTAAGATTTCTATTGTTGAGAACTTACGTTCGATTTTATTTGCATGTAAGATCTCAACAATGAAAGAAATATCAGAAAAACTTCTGAATCATTGGTTCATTCAATGACTTATCGTGTTCACAAGACCGCTATAATCAGAAGCCCAAACTTATACAGTGTAAATTTTCCACTAAAAACATTTTTAAAAATTCTGCTTAGTTTTTGAAAAATTATTTAAACCGTTTTATGAAACAAAAGTTAATCCAAACACCAAATGGTGTACACTAATATAATTTCAATCGAATCTACTTTTCGAGCATTTGCGTGACTCATTCCATACTCAGATAATCGAAGTTTAGCTTCAAGTGCATAATATTTCTTAAATTATTCTTTTGAAATTACATTGAACTTATAAAATCACACCATTTTGCTTTGTTTCTACAGTATGAAATAACATGATAGATTTCAAGCACATATTTAATTGCTTTATTTATTTAATTTCAAAAAATTAAATCAAAATCACACTGAAAGTAAAGCACACACACGACAAGAAAACGTAATGCAAGATCAAATGTCATAAAATAAATTAAAAAATTATTGTAGAAAGGGAAGCTTTTGGTGGAAAGGTTTTCCAGAAATACTGACTTGGAATTTTAGAAGTTCCATGAAGGTAGATGTCTTCAATTAACTGAATGTTTGAACATCCTGACAATATTTTTGATTATCTAGAAGTATTAAAAATAATTTATATTAAAGAAGTTTGTAAAGAATTTTTGTAAACTCAAAAAAGTTATCACATTTCTGAGAGAAGTTGTCAGCCTCTTATAAAAGTATATATGTTTCTAGTCAGAAACATAAGAAATTCTTAGAATACAAATTTAAAACTAAATTAGAGGAACTTTTTAATTAAAACAAATACAAAAGTTGCATAAAGTTATTTGTTACAGAAGAAATGAACGCTAATTTATGAAGGGTTCAGAGTTAAATTGAAGCATGCCCATGTTTTACTCATTTTTCACTAACACTGCCATAGTAGTTTAGAAATGTAATATTTTCTGTGTAATGATGATTCAAGTCCATAGTTCAATTTGTATCTACCAGGAAGCAAGAACAATTCCAGTCCACACGTCCAGTGTTATTTTAAATGCAGATATGTGGTTTGTTTTTTCAGAAACGAGATTAAGCCTTTTCCGATAATTAGTTACACACTCGACGGTAGGGTGGTTTCAACGATTGACCGAAACAGATATAATATCAACTGTAGTATTGTTGCATTCCGTTTCATGTTTAAGGATCAAGTCATCTTGATCTTTCTGAATTTTTGAAGTCAAAGTAAAGGTTCGAAGTCCGTGAGTAATATTTACATATGTGGGTATAAATACAATTTGGGAATAACAGAAACTTTTGAAGCTATTTCTAAAGATGGTTGTTTCAGCTGGAAAAGTACTTTCTGAAATTTTGAAGTGATAATGAACTCACTGAAACATGAAAGCTTTTAGTTAGTATGCTAAATTCAGTCTCAATAGAACATATGACTATGACACCCACATAATGAATTATGCTTTGCAAAAACTGTACTATTTTTTAAAAAGTCAATGACTCATAAACAGTGCTTTTGAGGGAACTTCTGTATTTATTGACAGGTTGAAAAAATTTCTAAAAACGTTATTGACTGGAAATATCTTTAATATCAAAGAGTTAAGGAATAAATTATACAAAAACTTAATTTATTTTGTTAATATTTTAAAAATAACTTGAGCCCATCGACAAGACTGGGCTTTAATTGAAAAAAGAATTTCCTTGATAAAATACTATAATGTCAAACACAGATGATTTTTAAGAACTAATACTACGGACAAGGGATTTTCTTCAAAATTATAGAATAAAATATGGCATTCTCAAACGTACAAACAAAGCTAAAAAGATGCATCCTCAAGTGAAAAATCATCAGTTTATTTTTTACTTTCTCATATACGAAGTATACAAAGAGAAAGTATTGTAATCGTCAAAAAATTCGAACTCGAGATTTTGACGAATCTCCACGTTTTAGACCTCCCTGAGTCCGAAAAACATAATTTTGGAAACATGTCTGTCTGTCTGTCTGTGCGTCTGTCTGTGAACACGATAACTCGAAAACTATAAGAGCTACGGGGATGAAATTTTGGTATGTGGTCTTTAAACATAATTTGTAGGTTTCTATTAAATTGTAGACAAAATCCGTCAACGGGAAGTCTGTCTATCTGTATATCCGCGGTCATGTGAACACTATAACTCAAAAACTTGAATAGCTAGATGAATAGCTTCTCAATTGTTATGGCTGTGATAGTATAAATTGTTTTTTTGAGAATTCAATTCCAAAGCAGAATTTTCGCTTTAGTATTCATTGCATTGCCTATTTTATCGCACCTGCTTCAAAGTAATACTTTTTGAAACGTGGCAACAGATATTTGATTTCAGGTTTGTTTGCTTGTTTCACTTCCTCGTATACGAAGTATACAAAGAGAAAGTATTGTAATTGTCAATAAAAATCTAACTCGAGATTTTGACGAATCTCCACTTAGAAAGTATACGAGAAAGTTTAGGGGAGACCACTCCCGCTGGTTTTATCAGCACTCAACTTGCCATCTATGTGTTGTAAATTGATTTAATAACATTTTCAGCATGTATTCTATTGGCATCAACAGACATTAGAGTTTCAGTCTTATTCTCAAGAATTTTAAAGGCCAAAATTGGGTATGTTTCTTAAAGCCTACACTGGGTGTTTTAGGTTTAAATTAATGAAATTCAAAGTTTTATAACTCGTTCAGTTTTAGTCGCAGAAGAGTGGATCTTTTTTGCTCAAAATGTCAAAATTATCTTACTAAACATGATTTAAATGACCGGGGGACTGCATAAAAATTTAGATGTCGTAATTTTTAGCAGCACATTTATTGACTCAAACAACACAAAATATAATTATTTACGCCATTTTAAACATTTTCTCCCACACACACAACACACAAACATTGAACGATTAGAGTGCACGCCTTGTATAAAGAGATAATCAGGATTCCTACATTTAATAAAAGAAATTTCCGCTGTTCGTTTATAGGAAGTATCATTAAAATTATAAGATTAAACTTATCAGTCATCAATATTTGGAAAAGAAAAATTTAACTTTTAAATCGATCTGTAAAAATTAATTTAACTTAATTTAATTTTTACAGAATCGATGTAACCGTTAGCTTTTCTGGTGGCAAAATCTTCTCTTGTTTGTTGATCTGCGATTTTTTAAAGCGATTCATCCTATATGAAGTTAGTGATAATTTCACTCTCTCAAAATTCGAATTTAATTTATTTTTGTGTAGAGATTTTAGAAACTAATAAACATGCTTTAAATAAGAATATGAACTATATGTACAGTGTGGTCGATGGTGTATCTCTCAAAGATTATTTCTCAAAAAACAAGATTAAGATACTGGAGTGGCCACCAAAAAGACCAGACCTTAATCCTATCTAAAATTTTTGGTCAGTTTTGAATCAGAAATTCCTTTTTGAAGAGAGAAGAAATAAAAATCAATTTTTTGAGGCGGTCAAAAATGGATGGAACCTCATCAACCAGAAGACAACGTAGAAACTGGTTGACAGCCTGAATCAAAGGCTGAAAGTGGTAATTGAAGCCAAAGAATGCCCATATAAACATGAAACACCGAAATTTTTGAAAATTATTATGCTATTTTTTTGTTGTAAGTTTTTGACCGTTCGAATAATTTTGAGCAACTCATAATTTAGAGTTATATGAAATTGTTCCAATGCTGACTTATTTTGCGATAAAGTTTGAGTTATTTGAAGCTTTTTCTAATGAATGAGATTGAATTAATAATAAAATTAATATATTTGAGATATAATTAAATAGATTTACTTTCTATAATAAAAAGTGTAAAATTTTCTCTAACGTTCTAATAATTTTTAACAACACTGTATATAACCACCAGCGAATAAAATACTTTAATAAAACGTATGAAAAGAGAGGCAAAAAATTAACAATTCTTTTGCTTATACATACTACTATTTCTTCTCCCAGTATATTTTACAAATGATTTACGCTTTTCAAATTTCTCACGTTCGAAATAAACCAACACGTAGAAGCTGTTCTTAGTTTCATGGAGAAAACAAAATCAAAGAACATCAAAAATCTCTTTCTTCAAAACATGTTGAAGAAACGAGTTTGGTTTAACGCCTTCATGTATTTTCAGAGTAAAATTAATGAGATAAAAATATATACTATCAACTCTTTTGTATGATCTGCTGAACTGCAGAAAATAAACTGGCTGGAATATTTTATCAAGTTTGGGTTTGAGATTCTTAAAAGCCTTAGCGTAGATTTCCGAGTTGGGAGTATTCCACAGAGGTTGGAGAAAAAGCGTGTAATTTATTCCACATCCATCTTACCTGATTTTCTATTTATCTTGCTTTTACGTTTTAGAGGTTGCGTAATATCATTTATATGTGTTAAGGTTTTTCTTATATTTCTTTTGTCATTTCGAAAATATCACATTCGAAACCTTAAATAAGCCGAAAGAAGAAACTTTCAAATACAGTAGAATCCCGCTCGTCCTTACATCCGGTTAATCCGGACAGGATTTTTAAAAAAAACAAAATATACAACTAATAACTTTTTAATTTTAATTATGCGTAAAGGTGATTTATTTTGTTAATCCTACATCAGTTTGCAGGTTAAAAATCTAGTTATTAAAAATAAAGTATAAGCTGAAGGAAAAGTTGTATATTCTTATGAAAAAAAACATAGATTTTTATAGTTTTACTCATCTAAGATGTGAATTACGGGCATTTTAAGGCGAACCCCGTTCCGGACAGGGTTCTGTCCCATCTAGTCCAAATTATCGGGATTCTACTGTACATAGAAAAGTTTTTTCATTTTTTAAAATCTATTAATGAAAATTCAAAAAGTCTTACTTCAATAACAACATTTTTATATTTTAGAATTAATGCTCAAGCAATGTAGCAAAAAAGTTATTACGAATAATTGACTTTTTTTTAAAAAACTTAACTTGAAAGTGGTAAAATATTTTAATTAAAAAAGTAATAATATTGCAAGGCAAATATATATATCTCAAATTCTATTTTGGTTGTAGTAATCTTGTTATGAATGTTCTTCATCTCATTGTTTATCGAATTATTTTTTATGTAAGCTTTCCAACTTTTTCGACACGCTTTTATTTAGCTTTACTTGTTTTATGTTTGAAAATATGGAATTTTTAGTCTATTTGTCGCTCGCGTCTTGATGTACTGTAGTTCTGATTTTATGCGCAGTTGTGTGTTCCTGATTACAAAAAAATTTTGTAATATTTTCAATATTTAAATATTAATTAATCGATCAATTTTAATTAAAATTTTATTTCACATGAATGACACTATCAGGTTGTGAATTTGAGAAGAAATTGAATACAATATTCCACAATATTTATAAAAATGAATTATGAAATACATTAACCATTAAAAAGTAGAAAATAATAACAAAAAATATTTTGAAAGTATTTTCTTATTAAAACTCCTAAAAGAAAAAAAAACTATGCTTTTTTATCAACATTATGGACGTCAAAACTAAATACAATATTATAAAGAAATTAAGCCACAGTGAATATCAGAAAGAATATCACTAGAAACTTTCTAAATATTCATTAAAAATCAAAATATAATAGGAATATTATTAGAATTTCATTTTACTAAGAGCATATACAGGCGGGTGACAGAATAATAATTACACTTTAGGGTTTGTGCATTTTTTCCCGAATATGTCCAGAAAGGCTAGATGAATTTTCTTTGAACATCGGCCAAAGAAGAAGTTTAAACTCTTATTTTACAGCTGCAGAGGGACAAGACTCATGTTTATATGGAATGCCGCTGTTGAAGAATTAATTCAATTGCAGGAACCATTTTTATTAGATGGCTAAGTTCCACGACACAGTACACTAAAAGGTACAAGACGCAAGACAGAGAACAACAACACAACACAAGTACGCAGTAGAAGAAGAGAGAGGCATCATGGGAAAAACCCGGATGACTCTAGTAGCGCCACCTACCATAAAAAGGAGAAGGCAGTGAATTGTAACCGCTACACAGCGAAGATTCAGTCACAAGGGCATTTAAGTGACCGACCAGAAATTGATGAAGATTGAATGATTTTGGATTCACTTGGTTTTACAGAAAGTTGGTAATGATTTGCAGCTTTCTGCAATGTTTTCTTTCTTACGTGCTCAATATTTGCATGCATTTTCTTAAAAAATATCATGATTATTCTGGATGATATAAAGGTTTTCTTAAAAAGTCCAAAATTTTCCCACACGCTCACAATGCATCTCTTAATACTGTTTCGATAAAAGAAAACTCGTGAAATTCGTGTTTAACCTGTATTTACTTTCAGAACTTCATAAAAAGTATTCATTGAATGCAGGTTATTTAAATAAAATGCAAATGACAAGTATTTAAGTGTGAGAATATACCATTTTAAATGCTAACAAGGCAAAAAAGAAAAAGAAATTTACAGATGGTGAATTTACATTGCACCCATTTTTTTAACCTAATTGTTGGAAATCTTCCTTTTCTCTTCGATTTCATATATATTATGTAGAAGTGTAAGTTACCTCAACTAAAAATCGTCATCTTGACACAGAATTAATTTGAATAAAAAAAATGCTGCCGTGTGACTGTGGAAACAATATTTTACCTGCAATTTATTTGGAAAGGTTTAAATTGTACTAAAGTTGTCAAAGCTTTTATCACAAAGATAACTATGCTTAATTTAACTAGTCAGTTCCTGGTAAAAAAATGTTCTTCATTTTTTAAGCAACTAACATAAACTGCAAAAGTGAATTAAAAAGTAAGTCATTCTTCAAAATTTAGTTTATGTATGTTTTCATTAAAATAAATTAAAATATTATTCATTCTTTAATATAAGAAATGCTACATAAACGGAGTTATAAAAATTGCATGCACAAAGTTTTAATTTTACTCATAAAAAAGAAAAAAGTTTTCGGCATCTTCTTCAAGTGAAATATAATTTCATAATATAGTAATACTGCACAAAATGAAATGCTCATCAGTTCACATACATCACAATTATAGACACTTAAAATACACGTAAAGCTTTCTATTTCAAACCCACTATTTACTGAATACTTTCCAGAATAAATGGTCTACGATGCGTCGTCCATAGTCTGCAAAGAATCAATTCCATTCATATGGAATATTTATTCAACACTTCCGAAGAAAGAATTTGCGGGATTGTTTTGCCATAAATATTCATGACCGCAAGTGTAGAATACAGACACCCGAAATAAGGAACTTTTGGTCTGGAAAGATATCTGACAGTCTTCAATTGTTGAGTTCTGATATAAAATTGCCTTTGGCTTGGCAAATACTTTAAGATGATTTCATTGTACTGTATAAGGATAGCAGAAATTTCCAGTATGCCATGAAAGATACAAAGCTTAGAGTTCCGAATTAATGACGAATATAGTTATTCTAACCATTTCTTGTGAAATTTGCAGATTAGATAGTAAAACTACCTTAAATAGGTCGCACACTTAAGATTACAAATAAGAACTGTTCTTTTAAACAAAAGATGCTTTTATAAGAAATTATTTAATTACGGAAATGAAATTATTCAGAAGTGAGTCTTAAAGGTATGCAAGACCAAAAGAAATCATAAATTAGTGAAGAGAACATAACAGACCGAGCAAAATGATTTTCAGTTACAAAATATTATATGCATTCCATTTTTAACATGATATAACTTAGTGTTAAGCTGTAAGTTTATAGTATGCTGTAATGTGAAAAAATGATATAGCTTTGAAATTTGAAATTTATTTATTTATTTATATTCATAATTCAACATTTATATAAAATAAGTTTAAACCTGGAGATTCATCAAAATCTTTAGGTTCAATTTTTTGACGCTTCCTCTTGAAATACTTCGTATATGAGGTGAAAATCGCTTGGGTCTAAGTGGCTGGGCTGTAAGGTGGATGCTGTAGCACTGACCAACCAGACATAGCCCCAAGCTATTTTCATCTGTTTGGTCCACTAAAAAAACACCTTAGAGGCAAACACTTTGCAGATGATGACGTTCAGCACGAAGTCCTACTGTGGATGAGACAGCAACCCAAAGAATTTTATGCAGCTGGAATTTGGGCGCTGATAAAATAATGGGATAAGTGCAACAACATTGGTGGAGATTATTTTTAAAAATAAAATTGTTTCCAAGTGATTATCATGGTAAATTATTTTTTTCTTACCTTTTGTGACTTACTTAATGACTTACCCTCATAGTATCTGATTTAGCTGCTGAGTAACGGAGATATATAAATATATTTTTTTAAATCATGCATCGTTCAGCGTTATCTATTTGATCAGGAAACGATATTCCATGGCCATGAATAGCCTTAAAATTGAAGAAAACGTGAAATTAAATCTGTGCAATTCCCTTCGATATTAGTGCAAATTTTGTCCCATAGAAGTGCACAGTTTTCAAATCGTTCATTTTTGACAGTTGAATAATGCAAATCATATCTTTCATTTCTCAATTCCTCCCATCCCTTTTTACCATACACAGAAACGGCCCTAAGTAACTTTCCCCAAGATAGAGTTTGGTTTAAGTGTTTTCAGGCAAGATGATGCGCAACATACTTTCGGACATGTCCGGAACTAGCCTCTCGATTGCCAGGGAGAAGTCGTGGCTTTTCCGGGGCGCTAGATATCAAGGAGTGGACTGCTCTGCCCGCTGGGGGTTAGAAGGGGTCCCGTGGTGGGGATCTTCGGACTTTCTTTGGCCACAGCTCCGAGCTAGCACGACATGCTCCAGGACAGAGAATGATGACTACATGTACACGATTGTTTCGACATGACGTGTCTCTAGGGTAATGCCTTTGGGTTGGGCACCTTCACTGATTGCGTCGGGTGTCATGCCCGTGAGAATGGATGTGGTTTTGTTGATAGTTGGTTCCACGGGCCTCAACCATGGTGGAGGACTCCGTATCGTTTGTTTGTTTGGGTAAGCAACAATATGGCTGTCCCCCGAACCAACGTATTTTTTTAAGTTCTATAATATCTGCATTCTAAATATCAAACAAACTTTTACTTAAAAATATGCATGTTTTACCTGCAAATTTGACTTAATAACATTATTGTGAGAATTTTTAAACTTATGTATGTTTAAGATTATATAGTGGTCTCATTGAAACTAAAATAATGCATTCAACAAAGTTTAAAAATCTGTGACTTTATTTTTCAAGACTATTAAAATATTCTTCTCTTTTCACTCCCTTTTTGTCACCAAAGGCATAAGGAGATATAACGCAATCCATATCCAATATCTGCAAAAGATCAGTGGGACCATAATGATGTAGGCAGGTCAACTTATGAAGTCTTTCCAAAGGTTTCCTTAAAACCATCAGGCTGGCCAAGAGAACTCACCATCTTCGTTTCAGGCCATGGCTGAAAGAATAGCAAGAATTGTGCATGTGGAAAATTAGGAAATTCGTTGCACTATGCAACAGAATGTCATCTCACCAAGTCCTTCCATTTCACGAAACCTGCAGAAGTAAACAGGGAAGCCTGGATGAGAGCCGTTGCCGGGAACAAACTATCTCGCAATAAGCGATCGTATCTTGTTCAGCCTGTAATGTTCCTGGCCGTCAACGAAGCCCTTATTAAGTTAAGGTAAGCCTTCCATGCCTCCACTTATCCTCAAGCTACACCTCTCAAGCCCGTCGCCCTTCTTTTTGAAGTAACTGATATACTCTGTGGTGGCTGTTCAGCGTGATGCAACCTTTTTCTTTAAAATACCATGAACTTTCCGTTTTTCAAGAGACTTTTGTTGAACGTTTTTTATTTCTTTCTTTTCTAGATCCAGTAACAAATTTTTCTTTGCCATATTTTGTCATTATGTTTATTTTTTTTTTAAATATTTACTCTCCTTTTTTTCTCTTATTTTGTTTTTTTTCCATTTCCCCAGCTTACATTTCATTGTTGTATGTTTTTTATCGTGTGTTCTGTATATTTTTGTCGTTCATGTGTTTGTTGCCACTGTAACAAGCCATTCTGTAATTTTTTTGAAGTGATCTTTAATAAAGGTGACGTCTTTATACCCATCCAACCGTTCAGTAGCGGTAATGGTTACAGGAATGGGGGTATGAGACGGTGTTCTAGTTCTAAATAGGATCACTGAGTTCTGCGCTTTTCGACGATGGGTAATCTGCGAGTGATCTCAACTTATTCCAACTTCCCACTCTTCTATATAAGGACAGGTTTCCCTTATAATTGCAGCTATATCTGTTAAAAATTAAATTGATTGATTGTACGCGTTCCACCCTGTATGTATCTCCTATAAAAATAATCTTTCACAAATAGTAGATAATTTAAAAATTTCTAGAAGATACAATGGAAAAATTTAATATAAATAAAGTACAATAAATTGGAAGTACAAGGTGTAAAAAAGAGGCATCTGTATTTAAAAACGTATTTCCTGACAAGACTTTCTAAAATTTTTCAGCTAAGAAATGAGTATACGATCAATCTTAGCTACAAAAAATAGCGGAATTAAAAGAATAAATTCGTAAATTGTGAATCATCTTCCCAGCAACATTCTTAAACGATGATTAAACACTGGAAAATACGCTGATGGACCCGATCTTGACTCTAAAATTGTAAAGTTGCGATATGTCATTGATTAATCCTTTAACTCTTTAATGCCCAAGTCGAATTTTTTCAAAACACACTGGCATATAAAAGTGAAGGAACATTTCGTAAAATGTGAGAAATTTGCAATTAATACAAAAACTATGTTTCGAAATCAGTTCTGGAGAATCGTGTGACATTCAATAGAGTATCATATATATGTTACAGTGAAGATTCGGTCACGAGGGCAATTAGGGGGACCACCAGAAAGGGATGTAGGCGAAAATGGAGTTTCACCCATCCTGTTTCACAGGAAGCTGATAATGAGAGGTAACTTTTATCAATGGTTATGGTTTAACGTGCATAATATTACATGCATTTTCGTAAGCATAACACAAATATTCGAGAAGATATAAATGCTTCTTTAAAAAATCCCAAATTTTTCCGCATGTGTTTTGCTTATAACATGCAGAGTTTTCATTCAAATTATTCGAAATTTGCAGAACACTTTACAATATGTTACAGAAGTATTGTGCTAAACTATAAAGTAAATACGTTGAATATTACAGGAAATATGAGTGTTTGTACTAAATAATTTTTTACTGCGCATGTGCGAGACGCAGCGGAATTTTTCTTTCATAACTTCAAAGCCAGATATATAGAGCAACTTTTAAAAAACATTCCAGTTAAATCCCATTAAAATTCAGAAAGCTGTCGGCATTTCAGTGAGGTGAATTTCAATTTATCTTTAAGAGAAGCTAAATGATGAGGGTTTTTGCACAAAATGATATTTTTTTAAATTTGAATCTTTGAACAGTAACATTGAATTTTAGTAAAATTGAATATCTTGAATACCATTAACACTTATAAATTAAATACCTTATTTAAATTGTGTTTTCTCGAATACTGTTCGAAGATTAAAGTTTAAAAAATACCAGTTTGTGCAAGAACTCTCACCATTTAGCTTCTCTTAAAGAGAAATTGAAATTCACCTCAATGAAATGCCGACAGCTTTCTGAATTTTAATGGTATTCAACTGCAATTTTTTAAAAGTTGCTCTATATATCTAGCTTTGAAGTTATGAAAGAAAAATTCCGCTGCGTCTCGCACATGCCCAGTAAACAATTATCTAGTACAAACACTCATATTTCCTGTAATATTCAACGTATTTACTTTAAAGTTTAACACAATACTTCTGTAACATATTGTCAAGTGTTCTGCAAATTTCGAATAATTTGAATGAAAACTCTTTGTGTTATAAACAGAACACATGCGGAAAAATTTGGGATTTTTTAAAGAAACATTTATATCTTCTCGAATATTTGTGTTATGCTTGCGGAAATACATGTAAATATTATGTACGTTAAACCATAACCATTGATAAAAGTTACATCTCGTTATCAGCTTCCTGTGAAACAGGATGGGTGAAACTCCATTTTCGCATTCATCCCTTTCTGGTGGTCCCCCTAATTGCCCTCGTGACCGAATATTCACTGTAATATGTATATGATACTCTATTGAATGTCACACGATTCTCCAGAACTGATTTCGAAACATAGTTTTCGTATGAATTGCAAATTTATCGCATTTTACGAAATGCTCCTTAACGTTTGTATGCCAGTGTATATTAGATACTAATATTACATGGTATGAAATCAACTGGAAAATTAGTAAAAAAAAAAGCCCTGCCTGAAACATTTATATTTTAATGCTCTTCGAAGCCTAGCGTCCCTATTCACTCACAGTTATATTAGTGGTAAAAAAATTATTAAAATCTAAAATTAAGTCAAATTTCAGAAGTAAATATATCCTTGCATTTACATTTACTGATATCTTTGCTAAATTCAAGTAAATTAATTGATAAATAATTGAACAAACTTATCATTTTCTACTTTACGTTTTAAAACACTGCTTTCGAACATAACTTGAAACTGAAAAGGCTACATTATCAATCGGGCGCTTGATGCGTGCTACCATTTATTGAATATGAAAGAAACAAACACTTAAAAATACTTTTTTGTAAAATTTTTGTTGAAAAATTAATTCTTGTGCGTTTATGATGCATTTTTAACAGCGTGTCTAAAAAGGGACGCTTGGTATTAATAGGTTAACATGAGTATTGACGAGTCAAGCTAGTAAAGGCTTGTATAACATGGTACTCAAAATATGATTCTTTATTACATAAATATAAAAAATTATATATTATTTTTGTGTTTAGACAGTTAGAGAAGAATGATAGATTGTATGGCACGCTAAAAGCAACGCAGATATACACCAATAATTTAAATGGTTTATTAAAATAGATGCCAAAATAAAATATTAAATAGATGCAGAAGTCAGAGCTAATATCAATCGATTGTAATAAAAAAACGTATCATATATTAAACAAGTTACTCATAGTATTTTCAGTTTCTTTCTACAATTTTTACTTTCTCGTATACGAAGTATACAAAGAGAAAGTATTGTAATCGTCAAAAAATTCGAACTCGAGATTTTGATGAATCTCCACGTTTTAGACCTCCCTGAGTCCGAAAAACGCAATTTTGGAATTATGTCTGTGTGTGTGTCTGTCTGTGAACACGATAACTCGAAAACTATTAGAGCTACGGGTATGAAATTTGGTATGTGGTCTTTAAATATAATTTGTAGGTTTCTAACAAATTTTGGACAAAATCCGTCAACGGGAAGTCTGTCTATCTGTATGTCCGCGGTCATGTGAACGCTATAACTCAAAAACTTGAATAGCTAGATGGATAAAATTTGGTACACAGTTTTATCGTCATGAACGTGGGTCCGTATAAAATTTTGGGCCAAATCCGTCGAAAAGAGGCGTTCAAATTGCATATTCAATTTCTTTTAATCCGATTCTTATGCGCAAAGTACTGATAGCAATTTGTTATTGTTGTAAATTTTATTTGCAACAATAAATAATGTTTTCAAACATAAATTGTAACATTTTTTTTATTGTTGTAAATAAAATTCAAACCGATCTCATTATTTCATCAAATCTTTTATTTACCCGCTTTTGCAATTGTTACGGTTGTGGTAGTATAAATTGTTTTCTTGGGAATTCAATTCCAAAGCAGAATTTTCGCTTTAGTATTCATCGCATTGCCTATTTTATCGCGCCTGCTTCAAAGTAATATTTTTTTGAAACGTGGCAACAGATATTTGATTTCAGGTTTGTTTGTTTTTTTGTTTTACTTTCTCGTATACAAAGTATACAAAGAGAAAGTATTGTGATTGTCAAAAAAAATTCGAACTCGAGATTTTGACGAATCTCCACTTAGAAAGTATACGGGAAAGTTTAGGGGAGACCACTCCCGCTGGTTTTCTTTAATTATGCATGGAGAGAAGCAATAAATAATATCACATTCAACGTAAGTTAATTGAACGCGTATTAAAGGAAATGTTTCGACTATCGGCTATTATTCTGAAAGAGTCCGCTATTATTCGAAGAATCTGTCCGCTATTATTCTGAGTTATTGAAAGTGTTTCTTTATTTATTATGATAAGAATAAGTTTGATTTTGCTTTCAGTATGTATAAGCATTTTTCTAATCAAATATACACTGAATTTGCCTTTTCTTTCAAAAAATAAAATTTGTGGGATAAAAGAAACTTAACAGCTTAAAAAACAAGAAAGACGAAGATAGTGACTGGAGTTAGAATTAATAATGAAACGCCAGATGATTTATTGTTGGAAAAAAACCTCCATTTAATTTACCTAACTATTATGACTTTAATTAGCTGCAATACATAAAAGTTCTATCTTTCTAAATGAAAAGAAAAATTTTACTTAGAATTTGTTACGCCTTTTATGCATAATTTTGTCATTAATCAACTGATACATCAAAGACAATTTTTTACTTATTTCGTTAATACAAGCTTTTCATCCAAGATTAAAGAGAATATGAATAATTTATTAAGTAACAGGGTAACTTTTCTTAATTCGAGGGAGGTTTCGATTTGGATTGCTCACGGAAATCTTTCGCAAAAAGAGTTAATGAGTTTCCTGTAATACTTTTCGAAGTAACTTTTTTGACACTGAATTTTGTAGAGTTGGAAGTTGAGCTATGATGAGAAAGATTCATTCTTTCATATAAATTATCTTATTTTCATTAGAAAATTCTTAGAAGTTATACATTTTTTCAATCTTTATTTAAATCGAAACATACAAAACAGACTAATGGGAGACAGTTAGTTAATTTATAAAAATTTAGAGCTCATTAAAACTTAAGAAATATCGGAACTAAAGAAAAGGAGAAATTTGATTATTTAGAAATATAATTACTAATGCTACTTTATTTTTTATCACAATTTCTCTGGATTGATTTTTTAAAAATTGATAAAATATTTTGTGTTATCACAATATTTTGGAAGCAGCACAAAATACGGTAAAAATTTATTATAGAATTAACGAATTTTACATGTTAGAAAAATTGCTAAAATAATTTAAGTATTCTTAGTAAACAGACACCTGTTATATATATATATATATATATATATATTTACATATTTATTATCGCCTTAAGTTGTTAATGAATAGCTGGAAAGGTAAGCAATATGAACTATTAGATTTTATTTATATGCATTTCTGAATTAAACGTGGTTTGAGAGTGATGGCGTAACTATATAATATGAGGCTCAAGGCAAATTTTTAGGAGTCCTTAGAAAATTAATCTTGTAGAATACTAATGTTTGTAATCAGTTCACAAATTATAAAAGTATTAATTTTTTACCCTGCTTAAAGTCCTTTAACATCTTGAACATCGTGTTCCCCTGAGCTCAACTCGTGCATCGAATTACGTCATTTTTATGCTCACAAAATGAAACTATGTCATTCATAGATGTTTTAACTGGATAAAAAAACGATCGGTAATTCATAAAGTGTTCTATGGACATGTAGTTGAATCAATACGACAACGCTTCCCCAAATCAGAGGACGGTCATCTAATTAAGATAGTACAAAAAACTACACTTTAAGGGGTTAATAACTCTTTATCCTACTGCTATTGGATTTTAAAGGATTTTATAATTTAGAAGGAGTAAGGATATAATTCAAGATTTATTTACATTTTTATTCGACACAACTGTTTTTTATCTTTTGTAAATTAACTATATTTTATAATTAATTAATTTTTTTTTATTTGGAACTCATTCAGTAAAGATATCTGTTATTTCTTCTAACGTTCGGGTAAAAAGATGAGCATTTGACCGTAATATTATAGAATACAACCTCACTTGTCCCATGGAAATATTCAAGCAGGATTTTATTAATTTTAATTTTCAAAGTGAACTTTTGACAGGTATTGAAAGGAATTATTAAAAGTAATATGAAAGCATTTTATTATTCAGGTGGATTTTATTAATAAAGTTATTTATTTTCTGTCCTGGACGGATACGCTTTGAACTCAATTGGATTAATTTCATTCATCAACTGTTAACTTAATACGAATAAACTTTTGCACGAACGAAACAGTTTTATGTAGTTAACATCAAAACGATATTTTAAATTTTATCAGTGCTCTAAATTTTCTGCTATTTTTAAATAAAATGAAAGTGTCAATTTTTAAAAGAAACAATAACATCATAATAACGAAAAGTTATCAAAAGTATAATATTATGAAAGCAGCTCATTATTTCAAAATTTAATTAAGCGTGTTTTCATTATATCTTAATAATATGAAAATTAATGATATGAAACTTTTTAATTGCGACTATATTGTTTTAACTTGTGAGTTGCTTGTCAGAAAATGAATCAAAGTACTAATAGAATGAATAAAAAATTCATTATAATAACTTATAACATTAATTAATAAAGACACAAATTAAATTACTTAGATCATTAGAGACAGAATTTTCTTCACTGGACAAGCTCTTATCTTGGGAGCTGGAAACTTCCGAATATTTTTGAGAATTATAAAATTTTAAACCGAAGTTCTTAATTTTTTCTTTCGGCTTAAATGCTCTTCATCAATATATTTATTTCAAAGTTTTATTAAATTCATCTAAGTCTCGGAAAAATGGTTTCGTTCCAAATTGTGTTAGAACCATTGAAAACCATTGCATTTATTGCATGATTTGATCTAACATTCCGAATGAAAAAGCCATTTGTATCAGTTACTGAATAGAAAATGTTAAATAATAACAGCCTTATTTATTTAATGAATTTTATTTCAATTAGGATTTAGATACCTTATTACTAAGTTTAAGCATCAAAGTGTACGATGCTTTTGATGTTGAATTAATCAGAAACGTTAAAATTTAATTGAATTCAGGAAATCGAGAAAGGGACTTTGAGGAGTTATGTCTTGTTTATGTTTTATTTTTATTTAAAGGCTGCATTCGTAGCGTCCTAATTTACTGAAAGAGGGAAAACTTACAAATTAGATAAGCATGAATGTTTCATATCCAGTGTAGTTAACTCATGCGACGTAACAATCACTTTGCAAACATCATCATTTATGTCATTTAGCATTTATCATTATATTAACTTCCGCTTTGTTGTTATGTAATTCTACAAACGGAAGAAGCCAATGGATTTCAAAATTAAATAGGCACGAGGCACTCAATGTGCATTGTGGAGAAATCACTCAATAACAGTGACCAGCCCAGGATTTCAGGCGTTATCTGACCCAACACTGATTGTCAGGAGCTAACATGTCGGGGAAAGGACTTGGACCCCACTTGGTCACGGAGACCATCCCAGCTGCAGGAGTTGCCTAATAGTACAGTACAATTAGCTTAAAAATCGGCCAAACCTAAACATCCAAAAAGAAAAGTTGTCTCCAGTGCCAAATTATTTCATACGCTCCCCGTAGTAAGTAGCAAAAAGTCACACGACCTCCAGCGTCGGGTTCCGGGGGGAGAGGTGTGGAAAGAGGGTGAAATGGTCATTTTTCGCAGTTTTTCGAAGATATCTCGAAAACTATCGAGTTTTCAAATTACAAGTGATTTAACAAATTACGGAGCGTAAAATTCTCTACAAATACATACCTTTATTTTTCTTCCAGCTTTAATAGTTTCCTAGATAATGGGTCTCAAAGGTTGCCGCCATCTTGGATTTCCTCCTCCTTTTTAAGTTTTCCCTGAATATTTCGAAAATTATTAAATATTCAAATCATATGTGATTTTACAATTTTAAGAGCGTACCATTCCCTACAAATTAATGCTTTGATTTTTCTTCAAGCTTTAATAGTTTTTGAGATTATTGTTCTCAAAGTGGATGAATTTTAAAAAATCTTACTTAATAATCCAGTCAACTCAACGAAGGGTTTGAAAAAAAAGAAAAAGACAATAAATCGTACAGTTTTGAAATTTGTACACTTGCTTGTGAGGGGCTTTTGACGAACATACTAAAAATCGCCGGTCCTGGCGGGTGAGCTCGCGCCGCCATCTTGGATTTCATCCACCCATTTTTAGTTTTTCCCGAATATCTCGAAAAATATTCAATTTTCAAATTACAATTGATTTAACATATTAAAGAGCGTAAAATTCACTACAAATACATACTTTTTTCCCTTCCAGATTTAATAGTTTCCGAGATAATGGGTCTCAAAGTTTATAGCAATCTTGGATTTCCTCCCCTTTTTTAAATTTCTCTTGAATATCTCTAAATCTATTCAATTTTTAAATTACACTTAATCAGAAAATTAAAGAGCGTAATATTCCCTACAAATGTTTGCTTTTATTTTTGTTTTACCTTTAATAGCTTCCGAGATAACGGGTCTCAAAATTTGCTTCCATCTTGGATTTTACCCCCCTTTTCTTAGTTTTTCTTGAATAACTCGAAAACTATTCGATTTTCAAATTACATGTAATACAACAAATTAATGATCGTAAGATTCCCAACAGATGCATGCTTTTATTTTTTTCTAGCTTTAATAGTTCCTTAGATATGTAAGAAAAACTAAGACAGGGGGATAAAATCCAAGATGGCGATAACCTTTGAGACCTATTATCTCGGAAACTATTGAAGCTGGAAGAAAAACAAAAATATGTACTTGTAGGGAATGTTACGATCTTTAATTTGTTATATCAATTATAATTTGAAAGTTGAATGCTTTTCGAGATATTCTGAAAAAACAAAAGATGGGGGTTGGGGGTGAAATCCAAGATGGTGACCAATTTTAAAAACTATATGATTTTTTTGTTTTTCGTCAAGCCCTTCGTTTATTGTACTCTCAATTAGGAATTTTTACAAATTTATTCGTTTTGAGACCAATTATCTCAAAAACTATTAAAGCCTGAAGAAAAATCAAAGTACCGAATCGCACTTGCTTTAATTTTTTAAATCATATGTAATTTCAATATTGAATAATTTTCGAGATATTCAAGAAAATATGAAAAGGGGGGGAGAGGAAATCCAATATCGCGGCAACCTTTGAGATCCATTATCTAGGAAACTATTAAAGCTGGAAGAAAATTAAAAGTATGTATTTGTAGGCAATTTTACGCTTTTTAATTTATTAAATCATTTGTAATTTGTAAACTGAATAGTTTTCGAGATACTTAGGAAAAATTGTGAAAAATGACCATTTCACCCTCTTTCCACCCCGTCCCCCAGAA
>BGPR01016354.1:11167-34705 GCA_013235015.1 Araneus ventricosus | reverse complement strand
GGCAGGATTTCTTAAAATTAACTTCGGTAATTAACGTTGCTTCATAATTTGCGACTTGCATTTGTGTTTTCTAGCTCGTCCACAACTTATTCCTAAGAAAAAAGACCCTTTCCGCTGGTGCATTAGTGCCGGACAGACAAAGAATATATTCAATAATTATTCGAAAATTCGTATGATTTAAATTATTGGCGTGAAAGTGTTTGAACAGTTCCACCCGACGACTTTCGCTTACAATATTCCCAGTGTTTCATTCTGTCATTTCATGCGATGTAATGTATTTAGAACTAAGCACAAAATAGCAGGTTTCTGACCAACTTACATATGTGTGACAATTATAGCGCATGCTCCGTCATCGCGGGCTACCCAGACAGCAAAGAAGGTTGCGAAACGTTTCCATTTCTCTTTCCGTAGGCTGTCCGCGAAAGCATTTCCACGCAAACCGTTTCGGAAACCATTGCCTCAAAATTGACGTAGAAAAGCTTTTTAAGAACCACCTGCCCCATCGTGTGTAGTCCCGTCCGGTGTAGTTGTTAGTGCGCTTGCCTACCAACTTTATGAACGCCGGTTCGATCCCCGGCTAGGAGGAAGTTGAAGTTTTGTCACAATCTACAACAAAATCGTACAAGTAAGTTCAATTAAAAATTAGAATTCTAAATTAGATTAATCAAATTAATTGAAATTAATAATTAAGCTTTGATTAATTAAGATTCCTAATTGATCTAATTAATTGACATTCCAGATAACTCCAAGTTGGACTAAGATGACGACAGAAGAAGGGAATAAAAAAAAGGGGGTTGGATCCCCCTCTGTAGGAGTACTGCTTTGAAGGGGGGATGAACCCTTCTGTAGGAGTACGGCTTCGGAGGGGGGAGGGGGTGTCTATTGTGTCCGCCGAAGTTACAATTTTCTGGCTGTCGGTGTTGACTTCTTTTTCGGTTGCGATTCTTGCTGCTTATGCAAAACTTTTTCCCGGTTGTCTTTTTACGGAATTGTTAATAACTGGTAAGGTTTTACAACCCTTCTATGCCACTAAATGGCCAATTTCGCCACAGTTTACACATTTCGGTTGTTCTATCTTCTCTTTTAAGCTGCAGTCCCGGGTGGAATGCTCTTCTCCTAACTTTATGCATTTTGATCGCAGATGGCAATTCCCAGCGACAGGGAACTGGAACCAAGAACTGGAAACATCAGTAGCAACTGAAGCTGACACTGTCAGTACAAAACTAAAACTTGAACTAAACTGCGCGTACTGCCTTGGTTCGGAGGAGCTTAAATGTCTGATTCGAAGAACATCACTTCACTTGAACTTTTGTAGAAGAAAACGCCCTCTCACCAGTGGCGGATTTTGACAATATGAGGCTCCAGGCCCAAAATTATTTTGAGGCCCCCCTCACAAGAAAACTTTATTGATGATAAAAATGTAACGTAAAATAACTTATTTATGCTTTCAATTTTTGGTCTTCGTTATCCAATTTGAATTATATATATACTAGCAGTACGCGCACGGCGTTGCCCGTTTAATCGGGGCTTCAACAAAATGAGAAAAAGAAAAGAAAGAAACGCCCACAATGACACGAAAAAGTTTTGAGAACAAAACCAAAACAAAAGATACACATTATTGATTTTCCCGCGTATTTTTCTTCGCGATAATGGCATATCAATGTCATAATTTTACTTTGATATTACTTTGCTTTTTTATACCGAAATGAACTTAATTTTAAAAAACATACTTTCACATCTTTATTATAATCATGCTTTGAGGTACAGTATGCTAATGTTTATTTTTGATAATATATATATATAAATTTTCTTTATTTCATCATTGGCATTTCATAATTTCACGATTTGAAGTCAGAACGTTCTGGTATTGCTTCCTTTACGACTGCGTCCAGCGAAGGAAATAAATCACGGTTGTTTTTTCCCCGCCAGATGGCGTAGCCAGGGCGAAACAGCGTGCTTCTTCACTGTCGGCATTCGAGAAAAATTCTCTGATCCCATCAAGAAATAAATTAATTTAAAATCGGAGAAATAAAATATTTTAACCGTTCTTGTTCTAAATCAGAGAAAAATAATTGATTTACTACCAAAAAAATTTTGGAAATGATATATTTGTTAGAACATCGGATGCAAGAGTTTTAAGAATTCCGCAAAATTTTATTTTTGAAAAGTGACTATTTATAAAAATATTCCGAAAATTCAGTAAATTACACTAGATATATTCAAAACAAATTTCTTTCGAACGGAAAGCGTTTGCTCTTTCTGATGGTGTATTTATTTTGTTCGTATAATTATCCGAAACCATGCTATCGAGAAATTGGTGCGAAAAGTCATCCAAAACAAAACATTAAATAAAAAATTTCTAGATTAAATTTTAAAATTCTGGTTTCGAGGTGCATTCAGTCACCATCACGACTACCTGTGTGCCAAATTTCATGGCTGTAAGTGCGATAGATTCGTCTGGACATCGCAGACACACACAAACATTGACTTTTATAATTATAGATATAATTTAATATTTTTAATAATTTATATAATTAATATTTAATAATTTATATATAATATTTTTCTATTATTTTTGCTTCTTTTATATATGTATCAGAACAAAACAAACAAGAAACAAAAGACAAAAATTCAAAAACTTACAAGAAATAAAGGACAAAATAAGACAAAAATTTTATAAATTGAAAAATATCATGGCGAGCCGCCCACCTATGATATTAATGATTGCTTTTTTCTGCCAACGACATACGAAAACCGTAAAAAATTTGTCGCTATCCCCTCAAAAAACCCAAGACAATTAAAAATTTAAAAATTCTAGAATAAAAGACAAATACAATGAAGATGATTTAAAAAATCGAAAGCAAAAAAAAAAACCGAAAAAAATAAGACCTAGAATAAAAAATAATACAGTAATATTCACCAAACAATAAAAGAGGAAAAAAGGAAAATGCTTACTACCGCAAGCGCAACCACTTGAAAGTTCACCACTTCTTTTCAAAACTAAAAATCATCGAAAACTAAAAAACTTACATCCATATTTTAGATAGATGATTTAAATTTAAAAGAACCGCTTTAACCAAACTAATTTTTACATTTATTCAGTTTTGTCACTGGATTATGAATAATTAGGGCTATTAAATAATCAT
Source organism: Araneus ventricosus (assembly GCA_013235015.1). NCBI lineage: Eukaryota > Metazoa > Arthropoda > Arachnida > Araneae > Araneidae > Araneus > Araneus ventricosus. The sequence continues at coordinate 31,559 of BGPR01016354.1, read as the reverse complement.
TCATTTTTTTAAAAAACATTCAGCGATTATCACGTTAAATAAACTAATGTGAGAGAGAATCAGATCGCTGATTCAGTTGATCCAGTATGCAGTACGACCAGAAAAAGAAACTGCTCCGACAACATTTCTTTTGACGTTTCCTGTGATAAAGCTGTTTTAAAAGCATCAATTTGAATATGGAACACGAATGGATTAAAGATGATCAATATGAAACCATATTTCTTTCATTCAGATGGAAAATGTTGGCAATGCATTTTAAATTTAATAAATTTAGCAAAAGGAAGATGAAAAGAAAATATTAGCCATACACTTTTAAAAAACAACTTTCAAGGCCGTAATAGAAGAAAGTTTTACAAAATTACAGTATAACTCTTAACTATTTTCCCCCTCGCTGTTTTAAATGTTTTTAATGCACGTTTATTTCTGTAATGTTTATATTAAAACGACATTAACCACAGTTTTATTTTGTAATTATTTCTTTGTTCAATAAAACATTCAGATTTGAATTTTTTTTAATCATGTATCTTGCTTAAATTAGGTATTATTGTTTTTACATAACATATTTATAATAAACAAATAAAATAACAATGATAAACGTAAACCTTAAAATTAAATGAATAAAATTAGAAAGAAAAATATATAACCAAAGTTTTCGGAGTTGCGCGAATGAAAAGCTTTCTCGTTGTCTTTTATTTTGAATCCACTCAAGTTGAGTGGCGCCTCGAGAAAGTTCATCTGGTGGATTCCTTAATCCGTTACTTTGTTCAATCTTTATTTCTTAATAATTTTTATTTCGTTTCTTGATGATTTTATTATATTTATAATAAAAATTAATATAATATAAATTAACGTATTTATTATATTAATGAATAATGAAATACCGGTTATAATAGCGAGCAAACATAACTTAGCTTAAGACAAATTTTATAAAATTATGCTTTAACTTTTTTATTATTTTTAATCAACTTTATTTAAAAACATAATTTACGAAATCATTTACTTCCTCAAGGTTTAAATGTATTTAGAAATATTTGAAATGATTTGAAATAAATTAAAGAGATACCCAATGAAATGTAGTAAAATATATTCTGAATCAAAAGCCCTAGCACACAACAAAGACATACAAATCTTGTGTAGAAGTTCGGTAATTAAATCAATTTCAATAATTTTATATTAAAGAGATTCGAAATGACATAAGCAGTATAGAAGATTCAAGATGCAACGAATTAATTATAAAATATTTAATTTCTTAGAGTTTCTTTCTTACTTATATATATATATATATATATATATATATATATATATATATATATATATATATATATATAATATTTTAATCCTGTAACTTTCTTAAATAATCTTTTAACGACCCCTCATTTTAATTACTTCTACTTTCAGACAGTCAACCCTTTGACGGATTTGACCCAAAATTTTTAACGGACCTACATTTCTGATGAAAAAACTCTGTACCACATTTTATCCATCTAGCTATTTAAGTTTTTGAGTTATAGTGTTCACATGAACGCGGATAGACAGACAGACAGACCGTAAACGGAGTTTGTCTGAAATTTGATAGAAACCTAAATATTATGTGTCGAGATCACATACCAAATTTCATCCCCGTAGCTCTAATAGTTTTCGAGTTATCGTGTTCACAGACAGACATAATTCCAAAATTGTGTTTTCGGACTCAGGGAGGTCTAAAACGTGGAGATTCGTCAAAATCTCGAGTTGGAATTTTTTGACGGTTACAATACTTTCTCTTTGTATACTTCGTATACGAGAAAGTAAAATGCTCACAGCTCTTTTGAGATTAAAACTGGACGAGTTAAAAAGCTTTGAATCTCATTATTTTAAGCCAATCAACGGCCGCCTCCTGTAAGCTTTGTACGTTGATTGGCAGATCTCCCTCGAGGCGACATTGAAATCGTTTAAAATGGTGATAATCAAAGCTTCATAACTCGGCCAGTTTTAGTCGTAGAAAGGTGGAAGTTCTTTCATTAGAGTGCCAAGAATATTTCTCTAAATATGACTAAGAGGACCCGGGACCTTTATAAAAGTTTAGCCTTCGTAATTTTTTCAGCAATGCATTTATTGACTGAAACAACATAAAGTATAATTCTTTTCGCCATTTAGAGCATTTTTCCAACTGTAAGTATATGCTTATCTGTAACTAGAAGATTTGTGCCCGTCTAAGACGGGCTTTCAGCTTGCCAACAATATCAGATTATCACATGTTTATTAACGAAAGTTGCAGTAAAAAATCTCATGCAAATTGGCATTGGAGTCCTTAAAAAAGAAGACCAGCGGGAGTGGCCTCCCCGAAACTTTCTCTCATACGACCAGTAATGTGGGGTGGTTAAACACCCAGTGGGTAGGTAATATTCTTGGGGTATTTACCGAAGACCTGGTTATTTTGAAAAAAAAAATTATGAATGGTGATTTACAATGAACCATATAAAATTCATGAATTCCCCAAAATTTAATATTTAGCAAAACAAATTGTGTATGTTCTCAATTTTTACGCGCGCTGAGGTACCACAACTTTATTTAACGTTTTTGAGAACGAAAGCTTACTACAGATATCACGAAAGATTTCACCATACCTTCCATCTGCAGAATGTCAGAACGAAGTTTCGGTTCAGGGGCTTGCCATAATTTCCGAAGCGCGTGTTTGCGGCTCGCCACAATTTCTTTCGTAGACCGCCAAGGTCAAACGCCAACCATACTAACTTAAGTAAAATAAGCGAAACGCTCGCCAACACACAGTCGCAATGTGCATTTTGAACCAAATATGAAATTCGAATACCTGTTTGACGGATTTGGCCCAAACTTTTACACGGACCTACATTCATGATGATAAAACTGGGTACCAATTTTTATCCATCTAGCTATTCAAGTTTTTGAGTTATAGTGTTCACATGACGACAGACAAACAGACTTCCCGTCGACGGATTTTGTCCAAAATTTGATAGAAACATAAAAATTAAGTTTATGTTAGGAAACTTGATCTTAAATCGAGGTCCGAACTTTTTCGAACCCAGACATTTTGTTAGGTTGGTTCTCACTACCAAGCATTTGCAACAGCATCGATTAGCTTTCAGGATTATGTAAATAAGGTATCGCTATAAAAGTAAGCAAGCAATGCATCTCGGCGATAAATCACCTACCTGCTTAGCGTCTCTCTTCCGTTTTTTCTCAGGCTAACTAGCTGGATGGCTGACTTTAAATGGATGGATGGCTGACTGATGACTTTCTTAGGATTTTTCATATCTTAGCTATACGCTACGAGTATAATACTAGGTATTTACTTTTAGGCAGACGTCCAAATTTAATAGGATTGGATTCGGAGTAAGTTGAATGTTGCAAATGCTTAACTTTGAATATTGATCAGTTAAAAGATTTTAATTTAACTTTTAGTCGAGTTGACTATGATGTTATTTTAATAAAAGTGTTTTTTTTTTTATATCAGCCTAGTCATTGACTACTATTTGAGACTAAAAATGATAGATTTTAATATCAGTTTAAAGACCACATACCAAATTTCACCCCCGTAGCTTTATTAGTTTTCGAGTCATCGTGTTCACAGACAGACATGATTCCAAAATTGGGTTTTTCGGACTCACGGAGGTCAAAATCTCGAGTTCGAATTTTTTGACTATTACAATACTTTCACTTTGTATACTTCGTATACGAGAAAGTAAAATGAAGGAAACCGCTGAAGTCAGCATATTTATGCATAAAAAAAGCTGTTTGAGTTTTTAGACGCCATAATAGAAATCTCATTCGCTCCATTTGATAATGACTCAGACCAATAGGGCAATTTAGCCAAAAGAGGGAAAAATACACAAAATAAACAAACAAAAAATGCTGGAAGATTTTCGAAAATAAATTAATTCTGGTAATCACTCCTATTTGATATTAACGGAGTTCCGAGTCGATGAAGCAACGTAAAATAAAAAAGAAAAGATACTGCTTAACTAATTTTGTAGACAGACTGTCTGGTCTGAGTATCTTTTGGTACGTAGCCATTCCCACATTCCTGAGCGTTACAGAAAGAATTGGCCTTTTATAATATAGATGGTTTTCAAATGAGCTATTGGACCACTATTAGAGAAGACACCCTGTATGCAAAACGATTAATTAAAAAGTCAAAACTGCAACACGACACAGACTCCAGCCTAAAAATAGACACTTCCACAGATTCACCTCCCGGAACCAAAAATTCGATTAATACCCAGTCGAGCAACAGAGCGCCCTAACTTAAAAACAGCAACCTGCCAACACCAACTCTTCATCTGTAATTCATTTGAAAAATTCACCCTTCACATCACTAACAACCCTGGAGTAACAACTCTCAATTAACTCTTTAATCCCGATGGGACTTTTTTCTTTTAGCCTCTTTAACACCGGGCCTTTTGGGGAGGATGCGACATGAATTCGACTCTCCAAATCTGGGTGGTCATTGACCTCACTCCCCCACCTCCTGCTCAATCCTAACTTTAAGACACACGGAGATAGTCTGTGAGGGACAAGGATAATTGTACCCCCTACCGCACTTATTTCCGAAGCGATCTCAGAACCTCACCTCCCCTCAAAAGAAGCCAACCGCCTCAGACCGGCCTTCGTCGCTGTTAAGGGGAAATTTCAAGACCGCCCCAGACCGCTTCTCTCGATGTGAGAGGATTAATATTTCAGAAAACTCTAAGTAAAATTAGCAAGACAGAACACAGGAAACAGCCCTACATTCTGTGGGAGGGTCGCGAATGTTATCCTCAATGCAACTGGTTGTAATACATGAACTAATTGTCTTTAACGTCGTGTCGAACAGCACTAACAGCCCCAAATCATGTGGAATCCAATGTAACTCCAGGTAACACTCTACCCTTTCACTGCACTCGTCTGATAATTCCTCTTGTATATGTGCTATATTATATTCGGATTGTAACACTCCATGTATCATTATATCGCTCTGTTTTTACTTTCTCGTATACGAAGTATGCAAAGGGAAAGTATTGTAATCGTCAAAAAGTTCGAACTCGCGAACTTGACGAATCTCCACGTTTTAGACCTCCCTGAGTCCGAAAAACACACTTTTAGAATTAGGTCTGTCTGTGAACACGATAACTTTAAAACTATTAGAGCTACGGGGATGAAATTTGGTATGTGATCTTGACACATAATTTGCAGGTTTCTATCAACTTTTAGACAAAATCCGTCTACGGGAAGTCTGTCTGCCTGTCTGTCCGCGGCCATGTGAACACTGTAATTTAAAAACTTGAATAGCTGGATGGATAAAATTTGGTACACAGTTTTATCATCATGAATGTAGGTCCGTATCAAAGTTTGGACCAAATCCGTGGAAGGGTTGATGGTCTGTTGAACTGTATAATCGCATGCTTAAACATTATATCTCGTTAACCTTTTGGCTTAATAACTTAAATAAATAAAAATTGGTATGACGGTTGCTAACAGTAATTATAGATCTGTGTCCAAATTTCGTTCCAATCGGTTAAAAAAGGCGTTCAAATTGCATATTCAGTTTTTTTAATCCGATTTTTCCTTAGCATGCGTACTGGTAGCAATCTCTGTGCGCGCGGAAGGATTACGCCACTTTGTCCTTGAGCCGGAAAGAGTGGAAGCAGTGTGTGATAGATGTGTTTTAATCGACACGCATCTCTTTGAATATGATTCTTCACCTAAGTATTTTACAATCACTATAATCCACAATGAAAAACCTTCTGATAGTCATTGGATTCTGGGTTACAGTAGGTTCGAATTTTTTTATCCACGCGGGGGAAGGGCAAACATCACCTTTTTGGGGAAGTATACGAGAAAATTTAGGGGATACCAGTCCCGCTGGTTGCGTATTATGCTTTATGTATAGTTAAGTTCTCTTTTATGTGTTATTTTATATTTCTTGATGTAATTTTTTTTTTTTTGCTTTTCAATAAAGTTTCACGCATACCCATCCATCCGACAGGGAGCCGTCTAGGCACCGATCTCGGGGGTTTGCTGTGGTGTTAGTTGTATGTAATGCGGCGATTCATTGTAAGAAGGTTTATAATCGCATTTTTCTTATATTACAGGTGGCACCTCCTTGGATATTAATACAGGCGATAAAACTTGCACAATGTTCCGAAATGTAGTAGCTGTGGTGAATACTGTTGAGAGTCAAATTTTCTGGTAACGGCGGTATTATCTTGCAACTAAAGAAAAAGTTTAAAAAAATACTATATAAAAATACATCAAATTTGAAATAAAAATTGAAACATTATAATAAGAAACAAGAAAAGGCCCTATTCGTATATTCTTTCAGGTAATTCTTTAGTGCGCTGATTTCTGGAACATTGCAAGGGTTATTTTGCTGCTGGTAATAATGGAGAAGCAGCCGAGATGTGTTTTGATGTTGTCGCCCCAGGAAATTGCTCTCAGAAGAATCGCTGTTGTTTTGTTGAACGAACCTGATATTTTAGCTTTGATTGGGAAGATCCGATTCCGTATCCGTTCATATCAAAAAGAATGGCTGGAAACAGTTGAATGTAAGGTTACCGATAAATTGTCAAAGCTTCAGTTACCTGAATCGATAATGAGACAAATGATCCACACACTTAAACCTATTGGTTCACAAATACTAAAATGGAAATTTTTCCACGAATCGTTTTTAACCGATTCAACTGAAGATTTAGATGCGCATATTTTAGAAAAACTGTGTTTTACTACATCAGGGACTGTAGATTACCGAAAAACAGCTGAAGCACTCGTATGTTCCGATGTGGTAGATATTGTGAAACGTTACAAGCTAGCATGCTTATATTGCTTGGAAGATTACATTCCAGATTTTTGGAATGAGCTCCCTGAAGAGAACAAAATGTATTTTTACAACGACACTACGCCGATCGAAGAACCGCGTTTGTGGTTTTGTTGGCCCTACATTCTTAAAGGAGAAGAATATAAGCTGGATTACGAGTCTAGATCATACGGATATCAGTCCACTTTTCGCCAGTTTGCCTTTGAATATTCAGCAATTATTGGCAATAAAGCGGCATCTGAATATTTTTTTCAGAGATTAACCCACGAAGAAAGAGAACCTTCTATAATTCGAGCAGCCCAGGGTATGATAGTAATTGCTAGTGTGGAAACGTATAGCTATCCTGATGCCTTTCCAAAGGAAAAAGTTTCTGATGTCGTATGCTATCTGCTATCTCTAATGACTTCCGAACAGCAGATGCAAATTTTTAAGGAGAATCCATTCGGGTTTTTAAGATGTTTCCTGGACTGGCCCTGGCAAGATTTGTTCTTGGACAATGCAGATGTAATGTGGACTCTTCTTCGTGAAAGCGATTACAGCTATATTTGGACCATGAGTAAAAGTATTCAAAATTCAGATTTCCCAGAATTATTTCAGGCCTTTTTCCTGCGCAGTCCTGGCTATCTCAAAAAACACTTCTTAGATATAGAATGCCAATTAGGCCCCCTTTCGGGTGCTTTTTTTCAATTTTGATATAGAAACTATCAAATTAATTTTAAATAATGTAGATGTTGCAGATAGGGTGAGACTTGTGACTTCAGAGCGTGTTTTTACAGCTTTTTACTATTTCATCTGGAGAGGCAGATGGCAATGGGTGGAAGTGTGCCTTCGAGAGGCCAAGCTATCCAAGGAGGACAAAAAGAAACTGAAGGAGGATTTTACGGTATTCCTGAGCAGAAGGCACAGAGAACAAATCGAATGGGTAGCCCCAAAATGTAGAAGATTCTTTGAGTTTCTCGATGAAACCGATGCGAGTGCTCAAAGCAAGAGAAGCTCGGATGATGAGACACTAACTGAAGCTAAAAAACCTTCACTGTTAAAAAGAAGAAAATTCTATTAAGTAACTGAAGGAGAACTGTTGAAATGTTGTTAAGAACCATTTTAACCGTATGTTATTTCTTAGATTTATTATTAAAAATTTAGATTTCCTAGAATTTTTCCTTTCTACTATTGCTAATTTGATACTACTCAATTTTTACAATTTTTAAACAAAATTTAAGTAAATTTAAATTAAAATTTTGAAGTTAAGACTAGCGTGAAAATCACATAATGTTATTGCCCTGGAATTAAAGTCATTTCTTTTATCATAAACACCAATTTAATTTTACTATTGGTTTTGTTTAATTTGAGCTCTTTCGGATAGCTATTAACTAAAGAATCAAAGTCATTAAAATTCAATACAATTAAGTCATCAATATAACTAAAACCAAAAATAAGCCTATCTTTTATAAACTAGGGGGTTACACCCCCTGCTCGCTCCGCTCCCCAACCCCCAAGAATCACGTTGTGATTCTTTTGAGATCACTACGTGATCCCAGCTCGCTTCGCTAGCTCACCATATAGTTATGCATTTCTGCTAGTAATAGGAAACTATAAATACATTAATTACTGAAAATAAATTTAAATTTTCTGAAATTGTATGAACTCCTAAAATTAATTTTTCATCAATTGCTAAAATCAAAATTTTCTGGTACCACAGAGATATATATGTAAATGTTAGAAAGAAATCTGAATGCTAATATAATTCTAAGGTTGTTTAAAAATCAAAATTATTTACATCAATCAGAAATTAGTCATTTAAAACTTATTTCCATACACAATTGGCAATATCTTAAATAGTTTTATTTCCCCTAACTTCATTCCACCAAAATTTCAAACATGCCCTATTTCAATGAAATGTTGCTGAAAGAAGCTTTCCCACATGTATTCACAATCACTCCAATTATTATTTAGCCAAGAAAGATATAACTTTTCTCTCTGGTAAGTTATTTATACGTTAAAGCTGAGAAAATTTAAGTTGTCAAGAGATGATATAACCCATTTTACAAACTTTTACCTAATAAAGGACCATTTAAAGAGAAAAGCGACTTGAAACATGCTCATATTAACTATTCAAAATTGAAACCATAATAATTATGTATTTTTAGCTCTTTAAAATTGATAAGATCCTAAGTTTACTCATGTTATGTTTCTCAGAAAGCTTCCCCACATGTATACAGACTCACTCCAGTTACAATTTAGTCAAAAAAAGTACAACATTTTTATCTGAGTAGTCATTTATGTTTTATAAAACTCAGAAAATGTGAGTAATCGAAAGATGAAATAGCCCATTCCTTAACCTTTTAACAAAAAAGGACATATTAAGGAGACATTCACTCATTTGCCTAACCGAAACTGCAAGACTTAAACTTATTTTGTTCAAACTATTTAACACACACACACACACACAAAAATAATAGTCTCCGACTCTCCGCTGCTGTAAACAAACCAAACTTGCGAGCTGTTGCCAAACGGCGATTAAGAAATTCGACCTTTTTTTGTCGCCACATAAGAGAATTATATATATAGATTCAATGAGTGTAAGATTAAATTATTTGAAAATTAGATTTATGAATCGTTTTGAATTTCATTGTTTATTTAAAATTTCTTAATTATTTAAGTTTCTGCTTGGGAGGAAACACCTGTCTCTCTAATAAAGATAAGCTCACCGCATATTTACGGATCCTACTACGCAGTCCTATCGATTTCAGAAAACACTTAGTAAATAAAGAATGCTGGGGAGGTTAATTGTTTGAGGAATTTTTCAATCTTCAAGATAAACAAACTATCAAAGTAATTTTTAGAAATGTAGACGCTGTTGACAGAGTGAGACTTGAGTCTTTCAAGCAAGGTTTAGAACCAGTGGCGACGAGTCGGGGGAGGGGAAGGAGGCAGTCGCCCCTACTTTGTGCTGGTAAAATTAAATTTTTATTTCATTTAAGCTGTCAAACTAAGAATTATTAAAAGGAGTAGTGTCCGGTAAAGTTAACTAAGTTTGTAGATAAATTTTTAAAGTTTGTTGTCTACCCCTATACTCCCAGGTACTTTTAAATGCCTATAAATCCCCCCTACTTTTTCAACCCAATCGCCGCCACTGTTTAGAACTTATTTACCACAACAGAGGCAAATCCAGGATTTGGGTCTGGCAGGAGATGAGGTCATAAAAATTTTGTATCGTCATGACGAATATCAAACCTCACAGCTTATGCAAACCAAACCACTTTAACTTTACAGACTTGACTCACCTGAAAATAAGAATCATAAAGAACACTATAATACTTTCGTTAATTTAATAAAAAATACAATAAAATAACTAGCCCAAAAAATGTTTTCGACCGTGTCAACGCTACAAGTACAAGTGGAATGATTAGAAAAGTAGGAAAATGTTCGAGTCAGTCAAGCCAGAAAGCAATATTGTCATGTTTTTATTATTTTCTTAAAGAAAGGGGAATTAGGAACAAACAGTTGTAGTGATTTTAAATAAAATCAAAAATTCTGATTTAGCTCTGGGAAGGGCTGGAGCCCCATCGCCCCCCTGGATTTGCCACTAACCACAATGCATACAGATGGCAATGGGTGGAAGTGTGGCTTAAGAGAGCCCATGCTATCATAGGAGGACAAAACAGAGACTGAAGGAGTCTTTCATGAAACTCCTAAGGAGAAATAGACAAATCGAGCTGGCAATTCCGATATGGAGAAGATTCTTTGAGTTTTTGTGTGAAATAGATGCGAGTGCTCAAAGAAAGGGAAGGTCGGAAAATGAGACATTGATTAAAGTTTAAAAACACTTCTGCGAAAAAGAAGAAAATTCCATTGAGTAACTGAAGGATAACCAGATGTATAGTTAAATGCCACTTTAAACATACGTTATTTCTTCAGATTTCCTACAATTTTGCTTTTTTATTATTTCTAATTTTTTACTATGTAATTTTTATAGTTTTTAAACAAAATTTAAGGAAAATTAATTAAATGAGTGTAGGATTAAATTATTAGAAAATTAAAGTTAAAAATTGGCTTTAAATAAAATTATATAATTTAAATTTCTATATTATTTATGTTTGTGCTTGGGATAAAAACCTGATCAGTGAATTATTTTATTCATTGATTAATTAAACTATCAAAAGGAGTTTTTCTGGAAATCAGCGGGAATGGTCTCCCTAATAAAAGTGTCCTCCCCCCGCATGCAAATTTTGTACCTTGGGCATGGTTTCATTTCTTTATCTACCCCGAAGATAGTGTTTGAGATTTTTCTCAAAAATTTATTTCGAAAATATCGTATACTTCACAGAATTGAAATACTCTTACTTTGATATGCGCATTGAAATTTTTGAAAACAAAGGGCAGTACGGTATAATCCAAATACTGTCCGCAGACACTTCTAATCCTCGAAAACTGATGTTTGCAGTAAATCCCCATCGACATATAGTAGATATCCGACCTGTCCTGTTTGTGTTTGTTTTTTTAAAAAAAATGGAGTGGGTATCGCTTGTGCAAATTCCATCCTTCATACACAGAGAACGTGGATCTATGCTTCCGCATGGACCGTGCACCATCTGCTTTGTTACAATGCAAAACAGATCTGGGTATTTTTGTGGATTAGAGATAAACGCACGGCGTTGCCCGTGGCATAATGATTGCAACAAAATAAAAGAAAGCCCAGAATGACATGAAATAAAGTTTTAAATAATCAAAACAAAAGATATGAGTTTTGTTTCCTCAGGTGCTTGGGCACGTTAAGCAGCATTTTCTGTCGTGAAGGTAGACTCTCTGACCATTTTCAAGGTGGACACTTAGATGAATCACGGTGGGGTGACGCTCGTGATGTTAAATATTATGCATACTGCTTCGTTGCTGCTGATGTATCTCCCCATTTGATACTGGTGGATTTCATTTAATACATAACGTGCGAAAAATCATCCTAAACGACACAAAACATTAAATAAAAAAAATTCTAGATTAAATTTAAAAATTCGGGCTTCAAAGTGCACTGAGTCACCACTACGATTACTTCTGTACCAAATGTCAAGGCTGTAAGTATAATATCTTTAGTCTAAACATCGCACGCATGCACACACAAACATTGCCTTTTATAAGTGTAGATTAATATACGTAATATCTCGGAGAGCTTGGTTTACAGATTCTACAAAATTTTGGTGTAATAAAATATGAAAGCAAAATGTATCAGGATAGTAACTCAGCTTTCAACAATGAAAGAGAAACACGCAATGAATGTAAATTACACCAAAAGTATATTTTAAAAAAATTATTAAAATTAGAGAAAATATTGCATAGCAACTTTTTCATTTAAAACAAAATGTTAGACGTTTAAAATAAACTTCAATTGAACGGAAATTGTTTGTTCTTTCTTATAGTGTATCTATTTTCTTGATACGATTATTTAAAAAAATGAAATGGAGAAATGAGTACGAAAATTCACTCAAAAAACCACAAAATATTAAATACAAAATTTTATAGATTGAATTTTAAAAATCGGGCTTCGAGTTACCATTAGTACTACATGTGCGCCAAATTTCAGGCTTGTAAATGCAATATTTAGGTCCAAACATCGCAGACACACACAAACATTGCCTTTTATATAGAGAGAGATTTCGGTTAACCTTCTTTTTTACACAGTAAAAATTGTATAAAAATTATTATTACTAGAATTGATATTCAAAAGAATTATATTCCAGGAGAAGTGACAGGAATATTAATCTTTTTTTTTAGGAAAATTTTATTCAGAAGGAATTGAAAATAATATATTTTTAATGCAAACTTATGCCAAAAAATTGCTTTAGTATTATTAGGTAATAAAAAATATAGGTTAATCTTCTTTTTATACAGGAATAATTATATAAAAAATAATGATTGCTAGAATTGATATTTAAAAGAATTTTATTCTTGCGGAAATAACAGTATAAGTTTGACAGGAATAGTAACTTTTATAATTTTTTATGCGAGAATCTTATTCATTATCCTTTCAATTGCAATGCTGCAGTTGAAAGGATTTTTCTCGATTGTTTCTGTTAAAAACTAAAAACTACTGTACGGAATAGTATGCATCTGAAAATGTTGCAATCAATTTTAAGAATCCGTTCAGTATTTCAGACCAGAAATATATGTTGCAAAAACTTTGAGCCGACCATTTAGATGCTGCACTTATTCAATTCAAATATATATCAAAATTCAACAACTTCTAATGAAGATGACTTAGAATTTTTATAGACAATAATAATTTAAAATTCTCATAACTATCTTAGAATTTTATTTGTTTCATAATCAAATGAAATTTTGTTTTCTTAGTTATTTATTATGAGTTTGCAATAGCTTTTTTTCGTTTTAATAAAAAAATGTAAAATTTTGTAATCATTATCATTTGTAAGCAACTAATTTTGCAGTCATATGGACGAGTTTTCTGTTTTGTTTACTTACATTAAAAACCTTGACTTTACTTGCATTACGTTTGGGGGTCTATTATGGTACCCCCGGTTGGGGCGGTTTGAAGATTCCATTGACTTAGCATTACAACGGGATTATGCATTTGAGGCATTTTAGTTGGTTGAACAAAACAGAAAGCTTCCATAATAAATGTGAAATAATAATAATGCTCCATAAAAATTCTTTCAAGTTGAGATATTTTCTTAGTGTTATTTAATTTCTTTAAATAAAGCAGCTTAAAACGATATAAAATTTCTTTCAGTTAATTATATATTGCAAATGAACGAGTTTTTTGTTTTGTTTATTTACATTAAAACTCCTCAACTGCATAATTAATTCCGGTGTAATGCTAAGTCAATGGAATCTTCAAAGCGGAAGTACAAAAGTTATGCAAATAAATTCAAGGGTTTTAATGTAAGTAAACAAAACAGAAAACTCTCTCATGAGTTATTTTAGTGTAATTTGTTTTTATGGGAGAAAGGACTTTATGAGATGATTACATTAAAATAACGTTATTTTTCCATTTTGATCTGGCAACGCTGTCACGACCTGTGAAATCAAAACAAGCGTCGCTTGTCACATTAAAAGAAGCGTCGTTATCAAATTCTGTTTTTTATTGCTAATGTTGCAATTTTAGTAGGTGAGTAGTAATTTAAATAGTTTCGTATTACTTATTCATATCTAACTAATGTAAGAAAACAACCGATTGCATATCGAATCAACGACAAACTTTCCTTGAAAATGAAATCTCGCTTCTATATTACTTTGTGGTATCTGTGTCTTTATTTCTTCACAAATTATTAATTGAACTGTTTACAGAAAGCTCAGAAAAGTAATATTGGTTATTTTATTATAACACGAACGAAGAATTCTTGTTTTATTTGGAACAAATTTATGCATTATTCAAAATAATTGCGTGTAGAAAGCTTCAATAATAATAATAAAAAAAATCATATAATTGGAATATAAAATAAATCAACCTATATGATTACCTCTTATTTCGTTTTTTTTATGGAAACCTTTTGTTCTTATATTTAATATATATAAGGGAAGTTTTTCCATTAATTACCCAGGTAATGTATAAAAGACATAGGGTAGATGCTCCAGTTTTGGCCACATTATATAGAAAATTTGAATTGGAATTTTTACAATGGGTGACTGGTTAAAGCTTTTTAAGTCATACTTACACTATTATTTAGTAAATTTTATTGCCTTTCTGTTAATTATAAAATCATTCTCTGGAAAAGATTATATTTTGAATTTTTTAAATAATTTATCCCAGTTTCTACCAGTTGGGGCCACATTATTATCATACTATATAACAGTCATTTTACTGAATATTAAGCAGAAAGAAAACATTTTCATGCAGGATGTATTTTATTACATTATTTTCCTATTTTATAAGCCATTTTTTTGTTGAATTGTTAAAAACTTAAATAAAATATATATAAGTTGATTTCAGTGGCAAATTTGATTTAAAGAAACGGAAATGTAGAAAACAAACATTTAATTTGATTGGTAATATACATGCTGTATATACTTGTATGAATTTTTTTTTAAAGGGGCAGGGGGTGATATATGCAAATGCTTAAAGCATGCCTGTAGGAAATAAATATGAAGTTTCATCAGTATTAAACACCCGTTTGGGATTATCTAAAACACTTGTTCTTCACCTAGGAACGTTTTGACTTCTTTAAACCAATTTCTGCTTTTATTCTCTATAATATTTCCCTGTACTTTATTCAAAAACTTTGCCTTACAACCAGTAATGTGGGGTGGGTAAATACCCAGTGGGTAGGTAAATATTTTTTGGGTATATATCCCAAAACTGGGTATTTAGCAGAAAAAAAACTTTTTGAATGCTGATTCACAATGAAACATACAAACTTCTATGAATACCCAAAAACTTGATATTTTGCAAGGAAAAAAAAAGTATTTGTGAATGACGATTCAAAACTAAACTTAAAATTTATAAATACCCAAAACTGGGTATTTTACAAAAAAAAAAGTATTTGAGATGGTGATTCAAAAAGAAATATTAAATTTATAAATACCCATGCACTGAATGTTTTGCAAAAAAATAAAATTATAAAAAAAATGCATTTTCGAATGGTGATTCAAAATGAAACATAAAAATTATAACTATCCTAAAACTGGATATTTTGCAAAAATGGTATTTGCGAATGGTGATTCAAAATTAAACAGATAAAATTTCAAAAACTGGTATTTTGCAAAAAAAAAAAAAAAGATAAAGTATTTGCGAAAGGTGATTCAAAATGAGATAAAAAAAATTGGTAAGTACCCCCAAACTGGATATTTTTTTAAAAGTATTTGCGAATGGCGATTCAGAATCAAACAAATAAAATTTATATACATAATACATAGTTTATAATTTTTTAAAAGTTTTGACTAAATTATTAAAAAAAACCCCAATTGCTAACAGGATACAGAATAAAGTATTTTAAAACTTAAACAGGATCAGGGTACAATTTAGTTTTTCTGGTTTGAAGCCATGACACAATAGAGTAATAATTTTTAACACTGTTTATGTTATATTAGTTGCCTTCAGCAATCATCTTTTCGCCGGGAATATAATTTCAACTGACTCTCTTATGCATAATTTGATATTCATGGTTCCCTTAACAAAGTAATTTGAAACTTCAAATTGCAATAGAGATTTAACCTGCGTTCTTTACGTAGCCTTGCACTTGTTCTGTTCCTTGTCTATTTGAAAGTCCCTAATGGAGTCAAGTTACAGGTAATTGTATGTAATCGACATGAACTATAATTTAACAAACTTGATTTCAACATCGAAATAGTGCGGCACGTTTTACGTCCAGTGGCATGTTAGCTGGCTTAAAACACGCCGATAAAATAAATTAAAATATAGCAACCATAATTGTTCAGTTAACTGGATTATTTCCTAATAAACTTACTATCTTGAGAGCTTCCCTTTCAGATTGCACAGATAAATTGATCAAATAAAAAAAGAAAGTAAAATCCAATAGGATATTATCTTAGCTTTCAACAAGGGAAGAGAAACACTCAATTAAATATTTCTTTTAACAATGAAAACAGTTTGAATTTCATTGTAACAATGAAAAGTATTGTTTTAAAATTCTGCTTAAAATTATTTTTAAAAATTTGTTAAAATTAGAGAAAAAATCGAATGACAACTTAATTGATATCATTAGAAGGATAATTTTTAAAATTTTCAGATGGTGTAAAAATCATTTTTATGGTGTAATATTTTCGTAAGTTATAAGGAAAAATGTAAGTTATTTCAAAAAAAAAAAAAAATCCCGGCTAGGAGGTGCACATTCCCTCCAAAGTATGCTTGCACAAATTTCGTTGCTCTAGGCCTAGCGGTATGTCCTGTAGAGCAGCAACATGAACCCATTCTCCTTTATTCTTAGTAGAGATAGACGGCACCAGTGAATCTTATGATCCATAATTTACTCACATTGCTGTGCTGGAAATCAAACATTGTTGTTTTGATTTAGTGAATACATATTGTTTACTTTACGTGTATTAATATTACTATATATTTTACGTTAAAAGTTTAAAAAAAAAAATAAATAAATAAAAAACCGGGAAAAGTTACCTGCTTTGGAGCTTTTAATGTTAAGAAAGGATAAAAGTACCCAATGTAAGTACTGTAATGTTGAGTATAAACATGCCAATGCAAGCAAAATGGAGAAACACATAAAAAATATTTCAAAAGTTCTATTGGATTGAAAAAGGTTTTGAAAGGGATAAAATAGATGATGAATTTTCTTTTAATCAAATTCCAACCATGACAGCTACATCAAATTTAAAGTTTCAAGGACATTTAAGTATTGTTTATGATCCAGATGAATCCCATCTAACCAGTAAATTCTGTGAGAGTGTGTGTCTCTAATATATCGTCAAATAATACAACAGTTTCAGCAACAAAAGAATTCAAATTTCTTGTTGCAACCAATAAGATGTAACCCTTTTTGGCCACATGCATGCCCAAAAGTGGTACATATAGTACATTTAGAGTACCAGTTTTGGCTATCATCCACTAAATGTTGAAAATAATTAATTCAGATACAAAATTAGGATAGAAAGAAAGCTTACCTCATAAACCCTAAAGATAATTAATTTTAGAATAAACATTGATTTCTGAGAGTGACGATGAAATATTGCAAAACCTTGCTCCTTAACAAAATTTTAACACTTGCGAGTACATGATGCATGTTCCTGCATTTAATTTTCTTACAAGTCACATGTTAAGGAAAAATGAACTAATTATATTGTAAATACCAAAGAAGAGTTTGTTTAAGGTACACGAATGCATCTTATTGGTTAATATCAAATCAATAGCTAATTTCTGGACAAATGCATGCATTGTAGCCAAAACTGGTACAGTAAGCCAAAAGTGAAGTATCGACCTCATATCTACTGAAATTTTTACTTATCAATATTTTGTTTGTATTTGTTATCACTATTCTTTGCTTGCATAGCAACTACTGGCTTATTTAGTTGGAGCTTAGTCATTAATTGGACATTATTCTAGCACTTCTCTTGAAGTCTTTAAATTTTTCAAAAAGCCTAATGTAGTGTAATGAAGATAAATACTTGCCAAAGAAGGTATAATAGGAATTAAGTATAATTAAAATACAAGTTAAACACCGAATGAATCTTTTCTGTTGTGAATAATATGTTGATTTGCAGTAAAAATGAACATATTTTTCCCAGCCTAATTTTTGGTATTATGCTTATTATTACTGGCAAATGCATTTTCTTTATCTGGATATAATCTCTATTGTTTGCTTGCATAGCAACTACTACTTATTTAGTTGGAGCTTTGTCATTAATTTGACATTATTCTAGCACTTCTCTTGAAATGTTTAAGTTTTTCAAAAAGCCAATGATGAGTGATAAAGATAAATACTTGCCAAAGAAGGCATAATAGGAGTTATGAATTAAGTATAATTAAAATACAAGTTAAACATTGAATGAATCTTTTCTTAGTGATCATTAGGTTGTAATTTCCAGCAAAAATGCATTCTTTTTTCTAGCCTATTTTTTAGGTGCATTTTCTCTGGGATAATTTAAACTTGTGACAGAAAAAGTCCAAATATTAATTTAGTGAAATTGCAATGTTCTGCTTTAGATATTTTTGCATATTTAAAGTGAAAAATGTAATAATAAGAACCAAAATTTTCAGTATAATAAGGAAAGCAGTTTGCGTACCAAAATCACAGGAATTCTATTGAGAAAGTAAAGTCACTGATCTGTTCCTGAAGTATCTTTGATGGAAGTACCATGTTTTCAAATCCATTAGTAAATGAAAAAAGATTTTCATATACTGCATTTACAAATTCAATATGATTTTGATGATGTTACTTTTTACTTTTATTAAAACTTCAAACATTACCTATCCATTGACATTCATGGATAATTTTATTACAGAGGTATAATTTGCTGCAACAAGTTATTGATATATAAGCTCTGCCAAAAGTTTGAGGGCTATTTTCTCTAAATTAGCTTTTCATTGTGTTTTAATATTTTAATGGATGAACACCCTTAAGGTATACTATTAATATACCAAATCTCCTCCTGAACTGAAATTCCCAAAGTTGTGCTTTCTCCTTGTCAGTTTTTAGTAGAATTTTCGATCTGGTTAATTATGACAATTCTGATTAGTTAGGGAATTTTTGGATTTTGTTTTTTATTTGTGGCTCTAAATAGGATATTATTATTTAATTTAAATACTATTTAATTTTTAGGGCTACTGCAATTTTTACTGTCTTAGTTTTTAATAGTATATTTTTGTCTTAATTGGTTATATAACAATTTTTATTTGGAAATTTATTGATTTTGTATATTACATTATTTGATATTATTTAATATATTATGTACAATATAGTATTGTCACACAAAATAGAATACTTTTGTGATTATACTTCTATTTTGTAAAATTTGTTACTAATTAGACTTATAGAAAAGCATATTTTTATTTGATCATATTTGTTTGTTGGATTTGTTGGAATGTTTATTGAATTTTTTAAAGAATTTAATTTTTTTTGTTTGTAATAATAATAATAATAAAATACTGAAATATTTCACCATTCGAAATTTTGTATGTAAATTTCATTTTTAATATGTGTATGAAAATATGGTTTACTGCTAGGACTAGAGGGTATTTTTTTTTCATATATTCATTATTTTCTTGTTTTCTTCTACTGTATAATACTATGGAATTTGGTTAATTTGTGCATTTTTAAATTCAAATTCATCAGTAATTTGAATTTTTCTCTGGGCTGTTGATTTTCTTATTAACATTTTGTGAAAATATTGTCGTAATTCAAATTTATTTGGGTTCATTTGAAGTAGCAACAAAAAATTTAAAAAAAGTTTTATTTTCTAATTTTTTTTCATTAGCTAAAGATACCTGTACCTATCTGTACTATGTACAGAGAAACATCTCTAGATTTGCCACCCTCCATTCCAAAGAAACTCGGATACTTGAACTCTCTAAAGGGGTTTCATGTTTGGAAATACAAAGTGCTTGTTGAAACAAGCACTTATTTTTTCTAATAAAGCGAATTTTAAGAATCATTTATTGAAAAAAAAAACTTTATTCAAGATTATTTTTTTTTTGAAAAAGATATAATTTGTGTTTGCATTTCATCTTTCAGCAATTTTAATTGATTACTAGTGACAAAACAATTAGGGATTTATTTTTCCAATTAAGAAACTGAAGAAAAATTACTTAATCATATTGTCACGATTAGGGAAAAATAAATTCCTCATCGTTTTGTCTGTAGTTGTTGAGTAATGGGCAATAGTATCTATTGTTCCAAAAGTCCTGTTGAGCTGAAAGTTTTATTTGCTGATGGGATATCTTTGCACATATGAACTCTTGAATGTCGAAACCCAGTACAGGTCAAAGTTCACTTTTCTTCATTGCAAAAGGAATGATTAATTTTCCGCTGATTGTTTTTGAGTGTATGAATTTTTCGATATTTTCTCTTAATAAAAGGTTCATGGTCAGAGAGGTGAAAGAAATGTATGTCATTGAAGTTGAATGGGCAATCAGCCTGTCCTCTCAAAGGGGTTTGAGTGGCCCTC
>BGPR01016353.1:23840-34705 GCA_013235015.1 Araneus ventricosus | reverse complement strand
CGTTTTTCATGGCTGCAAGGAAGAAAATCAACAACGCGTTTGGTCGGGACTGCGTAATTTACAAATTTACAAATTTATCAACAGATTAGAAATCAAGTTAAAACAGAGATCTTCCTTCTCTCGGTCAAGAAACAAATTCGGTTAACAGAAAATGATGCGACATAAGCAGCGGAAAGAATACACTAACAACTTCCACTTAATTTAAACAGGGACGGATATGTGTAAATGAAGTAAATATAAAGTTCAACGTGAATTGAATTTAAAATGAACTACCTTGTTCAGAACTAGACGGACGATCTATTAATTACCCATAAATCCCTTCTCGATTTCTGACGTGGATGACGGCGTCTTGCTTGATTCAATTCTGAATTCGGAATTCTTTAAATTAAAAATGACCGGCCGTAACAAACGCCCAGGAACAAAAAGACTTCATACATTACGGTCTGGAGAAAAAAAACATCTTGGATTTTATGAAACCCTTGTTGATGGCTAAAGAAAAAGTTTAATGAGTGAGTCATGGGACAGTATTATTTAAATTTATGCTCTACGACTGTTCCATAAAAAATTGGAAAACAGTATTGATGCTTTGAATCTAAGGAAGAGATCATTTTTTATTTTTCTAAAAGTGTTTTAAATCATTCTTCAAATGGTTAAGTAAGACTGAAGTTCAGATTTAGTGAAGTGAGAATATAAAATAGTATGGTTTAAATCGAAGCTACGTTTTATAAGGCTCGTTCAAGTGAAAAAAACTGGTGTCTAAAAATTTATAGATATTTTATTGGAAAATGAACACTACAGTAATCGAGAAATATAGTAATGAGGATTAGAGAATTCCTAGAGGTAATGACCCTCACTGTTTAGGCAAATATCCCAACGCAGTATAAGTTTTTTTGATACCTTCCATGAAGAAAGACGAAAGCTGATTGATGGAACCACTCTTCCAGAGCATCGCAAATCGCTTGATTATAGTTGAAACGCTGATCTTTCAGGGCCTTCTTTAACGGTTCAAGTACATGGATATCGCAAGGTGATAAATCCGGACTGTAAAGCGGGTGATCCAATATTTCCAAGCGGGAACACAAGAAACTGTTTTGCAATCGATTGCGGGCTGCTGTCCAGGTCGAAGGAGATACACCGCGCTTTGTCAATGACTCCGAAACTGAGCCTACCACTTGAACCCAGTTCTTCGTTGGAAGCACAGTTTTCAAGTGGCTCAAGTTCCCCATACATGACTTGCATTCGACGAAAAATTTCACTTGTCGTCACACTTTCTTTACACAAAAAGTGAATAACGCCACACTGAACTTGTATGGACATAACCATCACACACCTCTGCTGTTACAAACGATTGCTGTATATAACGAGATTGTCATTGGGAAACTCACACATCCTGCACTTTTGTCACATAGCTAGCTGGCCTACACTGGCGTCGCTTGGCCGCATCACAAACATTTCCGATGTCACGGGCTGTGTGCATATTTCACTTGAACGAATCTTAAACCTTTAAATAATCAAAAAATAAATTAAAACCAAATAAATTAGTGGGAAATTTAATCTAAATAAATATTTGACGATAAAATGTTATCTAACAGAAGGAGAAGGTTATCGAAAACTGATAGAAATTTCTTATTTCTAGAGTTTCGACATCCACTGCTATCGCCCGTCTGTTAGTCCTAATTCTAAATTAACTGAGTGTCTCTCTTATACATTATAATCCGATGAATCTCAAAAGCAGATCGCACGGAAATTTTCCCTTCTTACTTTTGTATTCTCACAATTTCATTATAAGCAAATGGAGTTTAGAGAAATTGATATGGTGAAATGAAAGAAAAGAACGGGATGAAACGAGGGAATTATTTAAATCGAGATACGCCAGAGTAAATGAAGAAAATGTATATCTCAATTTCGAAATGGAATTTAAAATTAAAAGCCCTGTTTTATAGATATGGATGATATAATTACCTATAATCTCTTTCTCTGTTTCAAGCAGGATTAACTGTGTCTCACCAGATTATATTTCGAAGCAAAATTTTATGAATTTGAAATCCCTGTTGGTAAGCCGGAAGACGGTATATTCTGTTTATCTTGAGGAAAAAAAACACCCCCCAAAACAAAAACACACCCCTCCATATTCTTCACTAATTTTATAAGAGTTGGAGCCATGAAGATGAAAAATAGTGCGCAAGAATGCAATTAATGAGAGTATTTCAACAAAATGTTACAAGTTTCGCTTCAAAAGCAGTCGAAGTTAAGGATTAAAAAATAGCTAAAAAATAAGGGTTATCGAAGTTGTTCTTTATGATGAAGCGTCAATTCCCCTAATTAGAATTATCTTTCCATTGAACTATCTACGGAACTAAACACCTGAAGATAGAACCTGTTATATATTTCCATAAATAATATGATGTAAAACTAAGATCTTTCAGCCATATTATAGTTATTCAGTTGTTATATCATAAAAAATAAAGAATAAGACATTGTTGTAAAAAAAAGCATGCGGCCTGAGTAATAACTCCTCCTAATATGAAACTTATAATAACGGCGTCTAGCAAAGAGTGAATGAACTTACCCAAAATAAGAATTATGTAACTGGAAAATCACCCGTCATGGTATGACGGGTGCTAATTAAAAAAGAAAATATTTTTTTATTTACATATTTCCTTATTCAAAAACCTCTTGGTAAACAACATTCCGTGTGAAGTAGTTTTCGTTGTTTAACTATTTTCCTTGTACTTCAGATGTCTAAACAAAGCAAAGCACTTCTCTGCTTGTCAAACGTTGCCAAAAAGTATTATCGAATTATATCATCACGATTACAATAAATAATCAGATGCAATATCCAAACTATATCACGTGCATAATATACCACTGACGTGATTTACTATATTCTATTAAGAAACGGAAATTAATTTGAAATATATGATTAATATAATTTAAAATTTCTCGGTAACTATTGATCATAGCGAGAAAAATTTTATATCAATCGATAGAAAAATCTATTTCACTATTTCAAAGGTATTAAATTTGAAATTAGAACGACAATTACTTTTTTAAATTTAAAATTACTGAAAGTTAGGTGCTCTAACAATGAAATAATGCTGTTTAACGTCTTTCAGTGCTATGGCGCGAATTTTATTGTTGGTGACTTCAGAGCGTTACCGGATCAATGAGAGACAGATCTGGGCTGTTTTTTAATAATAGAATTAGATATATAAATTTTAAAATTTGTGGGATTAAACAAATAATTATTACAACATGAAAAACTTTTCTCAAGCCAAAAGAAAGATATTGAGCAATTAGATATTCTTCCCAAATTCGGAATCTTTCACAGTCACTTGACAAAGGTCACTGAACAATGTTCAGTGCATATGCCATTTAAATTTTAAATATAATGTGTCACATGACACAGATAGGTTATTCCTATCATTCAACATCTTATTTTGTGATATGATCGTACATTTACATTTTAAACAAAGTTTTTAAGCAGAAATAAATTTAATGAACGCGATTGATAAACACACACTTTTATTAGTTTACTGGTTTAATATTCTTATTTTAATATATTTTCTACATTTTGATTCTATATTTATTATTCATTATTATAAACATCATATATTCTAAAAATTAATTCTTTTCAAAATCACTACCAGGTGGCGGTGCTAGCACTGAATGAAAATTTAATTAAATTAATCTGTTAACTAATGACAGAATTCTGATAAAAAATGAATAATGGATTGACATCGAGCATACATACGTGTGCAAAGTTTCATAACTGTAACGCTTCAAGACGTGACTGAAACATAGCTTAAAAACTTTTATTTTTACAGGGATAAAAGAGGTCAAGTTAAATAAAACTTGTAGCGGTTACAATCAACTGCCTTCTCCTTTCTATGGTAGGTGGCGCTACTGGAGCCATCTTTTTCCTATGATGCCTCTCTGTCATTCTAGTCTGTGTGCTTGTGTCGTGATGTTGTACTCTGTCTTGTCTTGTGTTTTGTAACTTTAATGTTCTGTGCTGTGGAACGTAGCCTGATAAAAAATGGTTCCTAAAATTGAATGGATTCTTCAGCAGCACTACACACAAACTTGAGTCTCGTCCCTTTATAAACTAAAATAATAAAGTCTAAATATGAGTTATTGTTCGGCCTGTAGCTATTGTAATGCGAAAGAGAAAGACACTTGTCACACAAAAATGTGTTTATTTTCAGTTTCTTCTTAACAGTTTTAAATTATTGCAAGCAAGACCTGTAGAAATTCGAAAGAATGATTATGAACTAACAGTATAACGTACTCTTTTCATTATAAAACTTATCCGGAAACTTGCTACGCATATTTATTACATGACACATAAAGCTTAAAATGGTACCCAATTAGCAATTTCATTTATACGAACTAAATACAATCTAAATTTTTAAAAAGTCAGTGCAATTTAGATTACATTCACTTTCATAATTTAAAAAGCATAAATGATTCGTATTTAAACTAAAACTATTTTAATTAAACTAGACAAACTTGAAGAACTAATGCATGAGGGGAAAAAACATTTAAACTTTCAAAGCGAGCTTTCAATAATATGATATTGCTAAAGATTATATAAAGCAAAAATTATATTTTAAATTCATTATAAATTCAAAGGAGCTCAATAAAATTTAGATGAAACTTATTCTTTTAGTACAAACGAACACAATTTATTCTACTGCGAATAGAAAACAATATTAATTAACTAAATAACGCTTAAGAACTAATGATTTAGAAAACATTTTGGTTCATTTTCCAAAGTAAAGCACTAAAATTTAGATTATACTTACTCTTATGTTCGAAACAAACATAAATTACTCTAATGGAATTGAAAAAAGATATTAGTTAAACTAGATGAAGTTTAAGATCTATTAAATTTGGAAAAAAAAAAATTAATTCATTTTTCAAAGCGATCTCTAAAATCCTAAATTATATTTACTCTAATAAAAGCAATAGAATACGAATTATTCTATTGGAAATAGAAAAAGATATTATTTAAAAAAGATGATGTTTAAAAATTAATGAATTAGCAAAAAATTAATTCATTTTCCAAAGCAAACACTAAAATCATATTACCAAAGAAAATATAAAGCACAAATTAATCATTTTTTAAACAATAAAATAATTGCTCTGAACGTAACATGTGACTACGCAAGATTCCAATAAATGCTAGCTTGAATTGGCAACGCGTATTGATTTTTATCATATGATCATGAATTGATTATATTAACAATAAATAAATAAATAAAGCTTTTTAACTCAATTTTGAACAATGATGCCGATTTAAAATCCATATATACAGATTTTAATTCAGAAGACGAGAAGTTTTTGAACTAAAGATAAAGAAATAAATCTTGTATGCAAAATTCTGCGTTGCGATTAATTATAAAATGCAAAATATGGAAGAATTTTATAAATATAAAAATAATGTGATTCGACTTTATTAAATTTCTGGAAAGCCATACACGAGCGAAAAGAAACTTCAGATCTCAAAGACTGACATTATAATTAAGTTTGAAGAAGATTAATGACATTTCATTACGTTTAATGAATAAGAAGCCCTTTCAAAGAAAGAATAAGGAATATTTGAAATTTTTTTACCATCGATTAAATTCTTTTATGAAGTTGATGGTACATATTTTTAATAATAAGATAAATATTTTTAACTAAACTATCATATTTAGCCTGTCATAGACGGGTAATTTTAAATCTTGAGTATATTTAGAAAAAAGTTATGCCTTAATTTAATAAACCTGAGAGTTTAGAAAAAGGGATGAGTATTATTAAATATGCAATCTTATGATAACTACATTATGTGTTAAATTTTGTTTATATAAAGTTTATAATTGATGAGAATTTAAAGAAACAACAAGATAGAAAAAACAAAAACTTTGAAAAGCAAATCGTCTCTTAATGAAAGATTAATCAAATTTTTACTAAACAAATTTTATGTATTCAGATCGCATTCAGCTAAAATTATTTCAATAACTTAATATCTTTGGAAATCATTCAGTTTTCTATTTCTTTTCACAAAAAACGCATGGCACATTACCACGCAATTCTGCAACGACAAGTCATCAGAATTAAAATATAGTTTATACATCACATAAAAATATATGGTTGGTTGGTTGTTTGGGGTTTAATGGCGCAAGAGCCATGTTTGGCTAAACTGCGCCAAACATATGATAGATAATCAGGAACACGGTATCATTGAAAAGGTGCTTAAAGTACTACAAGAATGTCGCTGTCGCATGATAAAAAAGTAATTAAAATCAAGCAATATAAAAGTGAAATACGAGATAAAGTTTATAGACAAGATAGAAGACGTCGAACCAAGTATAAAGTTAAAAAATCAGCGCAACTTTTTCAGTAATAAAAACAAATAAATTTGCTTTAGCAAAAAAAAGCGGAAATAAAAGCATTTGTGCATGATCTGGGTAAAAAATGCGAAAAAACTATCTCTTCCGTGCGGTAGAGGATGGAGGTGGAGTTGTAGGACAAACATTTTGAGGCGTGTCCTCTAGGGTTTCAGTCATATCATATTCCAGCGTGTCGCCTTCCGATGCGCTAGAAGAGCTCATCTCCGCATCAGCATCCAATTCCAGAGATTGTAAAACTTTTGCTTTCTCTGGAGGGAAAGCAGCCATAGAGTCTGGCGCAGGGCCAACAGAACAAACATGAGCAGATTTAGTACCATTTTTGGTGACCATAATATTACCTTGTTTGATGACAGAATTTGAAGCTTCGCCAGTTCTTTATCTGTAAGTTGTGGGGGTTTGTAAGACTAAGAAACTTTGTCAACAGTAATGTTATCCTGGTTAGCCTGACAATCTTTTTTGAGTTTTTTCCTATTGGTAACAGTTTTGAAATCGGAGATGGATTTTTGTTACTTTCCGGAGCTTTGAATTGAAATGAAACTGTTTCATTACGAGTATCGGTTGAAGAGAGTTTTAAAACAGGACAGATTTCGGAAGGTGTATAGGATGCTTTAAATGGAACAGAAGGTAAGATTGTAGGGATGATTCGAGGACATGTAGTCTCAGGTTTTTTCCTCACTGCACTAGCATAGCTGGTTCCAGGAGCTGGTGTGCGAGACTTAACAATTTGTCTGGCTTCGAGAAATGAAATAACTTTTTCTACTTTTTCAGCAATTACTCCCTTTTCAAATTTCCATGCAGAACATAAGCGGGAGAAGGAAGTGCGCCCTCATGACCTACTTCCGCACAACGGGCGCAAGTGAAAGTCCCGCGGCAGGAAGCTTTTGAATGGCCAAAACGCTGGCATTTATAACATCGCAAGGGGTTAGGAATATAAGGCCTAACTGTCAATTTTATGTACCCAGCTCTAACCGAATCTGGTATTTTTGGAGAGTGATTAGAATTAGATACTTAGTGTCATTAAGTTGTCCATTCTGTCTGATTTTGATACGCTGTATATGAGTTACTTCTTGTTGTTGAAAGCCCTTAAGAACTTTTTCCATGGGTACATGCAACAGTTCTCCACAAGATATTACACACTTCGAGGAGTTTAGAGTTGCATGCGCGCTAACAGTCACTGGTATGGTGTCCAAAGATTCCAGTTGAATAATTTGCTGGGCTTGTTTGCGTGTTGCAATCTCTATTAGCAAGTCCCCAGAGCGAAGTTTTCTTGTAGATTTAGTCATGCCAAGATGTACAGTTATCACCTTTTCGACAAGAAACGGCGAAACAGTGTGAAAAGACTCATTGGTTGTAGTAGTACGTTTTAAAACAAAGAAAGTATCAAACGCTGTATCAGTTTGTTTTATGAGATCATTGTGGTTGCCCACTGAAGGGAGAATTCCTTTTCTTGCCCATGCAAGTTACAATGACAATTCAGGCCCCGACGGCACCACTCACCACGGAGCCAACTGAGGGATGGCAGCCATCGGCTCTGGGCATTCCCAGCCTCGGCGCTTACTATGGTGCTAGTCGGAACCTATACGCTAAGAGTCACCTCCAGGAACGTTGACCAGCCTTAACGCCAAGCCCCAGAGAATGACCCTTTCGCTTGATCCCTAGCAGACTAACCAGACTATTAGGATACCAGCCGAATTGCTACACCGGGGACCAACAGTGCACCACCCGTCTAAAGGGTCGCCACGTACGACCAACAAGTGGGGGTTTTGGCTGTCCATGAGAAGCAAGAAGCAAACAGAGTGGCAACAGCTTCTCATGGAGAGCTCCCTCGCTTGCCGTCGAGGGATGGAAGGGATCAGCAGAAAGCAGAAGGCAAAGGGGAGGATAAACTGGAAGGGAGTAAAGATCCCTGGGAACCTCGGGATTGGGACACCCGTACTCACCTATAAAAGGCGAGCCCCTGAGGGGCCAGAAATATAAATGAATTTATAGATTTAAAAATGACTTCATAAAATAAATGAATATATATAAGATATAATGAATATAAAACGATTATATTCTATAGATATACGATGAAAAACATATGTAATCAATATATCATTCATATATCAAAATCAAGACGGGCATGACTAATATGCCGGGACTTGAATAACCTTCTAGTTGGCGTGCGAATGTGAGAGATACACTAGAGAAGAATTTATTTTTATATCTTTCTACCAGAGGGCGCTAAGTAAGAATGACCTTGGATATTCTTCCAACTCCCTTCGACGAACTGTTAGTCATCGTTGGAATTCGGGGCGTTAATAGGAGTCTGCGAATAAGCTATTTGTAATTCAGAGATGCCCGAGACAGTTTAGGCATAAGTCAGTAAAATGAATATAAAACTGACTTCTCTCTTTTTGCATCTGAATTTCAATTGTTTTTTCTTGCTTCCATTTTGTCTTCACAGTTTTATATTACAAATGTAAATATTTCAGTTGATAAATTGGGAATTTCATTTTTTTGTTTTAATTTCATTAGACAAATTCTTCAGTCAATTTATATTGTTTTCGTGCATTATGTTTACATGGCTTCCATTCCTTTTCTAAAGAAATTTTAAATAAAAATTGTTTAAACTAATTTCATTTATCAACCCTTACCCAGTTAGATTCTAATTTTGGTAAATACCTGTCAAAATATTGATATTTTGCAATAGCGTATCTAGGAAATACGCATGACCTTTCATGTATGTATAGAGGACGCGCCAGCTAGAAGTATAATAAAAATATTATAATATTTGTATTCTGGTTCCAATATAACGAGCAACAAGCTCTTTTTAAATCAGTGTTCTTGTTCACAATCACAAAATATACGTTGTATGAAACTTCACTTTTACTATAATGGGAAATCGGAAGTTTAGAATTTTTTTTAATAATTACTAATATAATTGCCCAGATCTGTCTCTCGGTAACGCTCTGACGTCACCAAAAATAAAACTCGAGCCATAGCACCAGGAGACGTTAAGCAGCATTATTTCTTTGTTAGAGAACCCAAATTTCAGTAATTTTAAATTTAAAAGTGTAATTTCAAATTAATAGCTCTAAAATAGCGAAATAAAATTCGCTATCGATTGATATAAAATGTATCTCGCTATGATCATTAGTTCCCGAGAAATTTTAAATTATATTGATCATATATTTCAAATTAATTTCCGTTTTTCAATAGAAAGTAGTAAATCTCGTCAGTGGTAAGTCATACGCGTGATATAGTTTAGACGCCACGATGCATCTGATTATTTATTGCAATCGTGATCATATAATTAGACAATATTTTTAGGCAACGTTCCACAAGCAGAGAAGTGCTTTGTTTTGATTAGAATTTCGAAAAAGAATTCCTTTGAAATTTTAACCTTTGACTTACGTTTGACAAGCTGAGAATTTCATGATTATTGAATTATAATAAAAATTGTTAAACAACGAAAAATACTTCACACGGAATATTGTTTAACAAGAGGTTTACTGAATAAAGAAATGTGTAAATAATATGTAATAAAAAATATTGTCTGTCATAAAACATATGCTTATTTTATTTGTTTTCAATCAATGTTAAATATTTCTCTCGTATATATATCTATTTAAACACGTGAAATTTGACGGGAAATCTCTCGATTGAAGAGACACTTTGCACCCGTCATGCCATGGCGGGTGATTTTCTAGTATATAGCATTATTTGTTAACAATATATATTTCAAAACTTAGCTGAATCTCATTAAAGGAAGAAATCAGAATATTGTTCAAGATTCATTCATTGAAGTCATTTTAGTAATTTAATTCGTATTTACACAATAGAGATTATTCCTTAAACTAACGTTAGCCATCTGGTATTAGATAAAATAATACAACTTGCAACAAGATGAGAAATCCGTTTCAAGAAATTTATTGTAATTTATACATGGAATTATCTAAAAGTGGTAGTGTTCTAATCGATGAATACAAGAATATCAGTTTAAAGGCAGTACGTGTTCGAGAAATTTCACAGACTGCGTGTCGAATGAATCCAGATTATTATTCCTTTGTTCGTTTACAACTCGAGAATGCAATGTTACAAATTTACGCAAAATGCCTTGGTAAGGTTTAGAAATGTAAATGCTCGATGAAGTGCTTCTGATTTGCAAATGAAATGCTTCTATGCGTCCTGTAACTGAAGAGGAATTTGCAATATCTGCTACATGTTATTTTCCTTTTTGACTTTCTCACATACCAAGTATACAAATGGGGAATATTGTAATCGTCGCTGTGAGTATGATAACTGTTAAAAAAGTAAAAAGATAGCGGAGGAAACGTGGTGCACTCCAATACATTAAACCTGGACATAATACAGGGTGTCCATAAATTACACTGCGCTGCAAAAAAATTAAAATTTCGAGCCCTGATACCATTCCTTCTGATTCTTATGTAAAATGACCTCCTAAATAAAATATGACACTCATTT